>JBBYHO010015721.1:0-12849 GCA_038382025.1 Adansonia gregorii
GATTATAGAAAAGAAAAAAAAATTAAAATATGTTCATCCATAGGAGTAAGCATTAGTCAAATTAAAGACACTAAACCGAGTGAGCTAACTCCATTTTGTTAACTTGACTTGCTTTGTTCAATTTTAAATATTAGTTTATTCAAATTTAAATATTAATCAGTTAAATTTTTTAACCTAAATTTTGTATCTAAAGATTGATCTTTCATTCAAAGGGATTGATTCTTTTAACCTTTTGAATTGCAAATTTCGATTTGACATGTATAAAGATTGATCCTCTTATGAAAAAAATCGATCCTCAGCTGAACCAACCAACTTATTTCAATCAGTTTTAAGGTTTAGGATTGGTTTGTTCAATTTTTATAATTTTAAAACCAAACGACCAAGTGTTCACTCCTATTCATTCTTGTTGTTATAAAGAAAAATAACTCATAAAAGAATTTTAACAATTGCTTTTTCACAATAATGAATTTCTTTTATTATTTTGATTGAGAATCATATTAAATTTCAAGATAATAATTTTATCAAATATGTAAATTTATTTGTTTTTGACCAAATAAAATAGAAACTTTTATTCATCGTAGAAACCTCATACGCTAATATCATATTAATACTACAAATAGACATAATAGACCTCAATCATATGCTCAATACTTTATCCAAGCTTTAATTTCCAAAACTACTGACAAGCAAACAAACCATCCTTATTGAGAATGCAAACCAAAGAAAACAAGATAACCTAAGCCAACCCATATTACATATCCCTTTCATGACCTAAGATACAACTTATTTAGTTGCCTTATTGGTATTCATTCTAATCAAATTTAGCTTCTTTTCTAGTATTACGTTCAACATGTGTTGAGTATCTCTAATAATTGACTTCACTTCCAATCTCCTAGCTCCCTTACCTTTAGTAGCTCCCTATGCACCATTGGAGTCCATTTCTATTATAAACTTCGGAATATTTCGTTTTACAAGTAGCATTACCCCTTCCTTAACTGCTAGGCCTTTGTCATGAGAGCATAATCTACTTGAACTTTCTTTGCCACTCTAAGTATTAATCCTTCTTCAAAGTCTCTTCCTACTGCACAAATTGCAACATTACTTTGATTCAGACTTGAAAGAACCACCATAATTTACTATGTACCAACCTTATTGTAGAGCCATCTAACTATCCATTATTGTATTCTTTTGCTATTGAGGTCTAAATTTCTCCAACAAAATCTATTTATAATTTTACATCAACTTATTCACCACTATTTTTATTCTTTTAATGATAATAACAACATTTAAATCCTTCCTACTTATAACTACCTCACCTCTTTCTCTTTAGATATTCCAACAAATGAAAGCAACTATAAGTTTCATTTTCACTTCTACCTTTCTGTTCCTTTTGATATTAAAAACTTCTAGTAGCCATTTGTCCAAAGTGCCTATTGCAACTTTGCCAATGCTTAACTCCAACCATACCTCAAACCAAATCCTTCTTGCCATTAATAAAAAAACATGTGTTTAGTAAATTTATCATGCCTTATTACATAAGGAACACATAAGGGATTTTCTAACCCTTTTTTCTTATAAGTCAGAGTAAGTAGGTAAAGCTTAAGAATAAGCTTTTATAAGGAAAATTCTTTTCTTAGAATTTTTAATAACCTTAAATGTTTTTCCTCTTTGTCCACCTTGTGAGATGATGAAGCAAAACCTAGTAGATCTAGAATACTTTCCTTTTTTCAAAGCATAATAACCTAATCTTACAAGAAGAATGCCATCTTTATTGAATGGCCATGTTAGATCATTATTTCGATATATTTACTAATTAAAATTTCCTATATAGCTTTTTTCACCCTTTTTACTGTTAGAATATGCTGTTTAGCCAATTAGATTAGACAAGAAATATATAGTTAATAATGCAAATCAATCATTATTCATTAATGATACAATGTTTTCGTTTATGTTAGTGCAACAATAATAGTTATTAAGTACTAATTGGATAAAGCCCACAGAGCATAAAAGTCCTTGTAAAAGAATTATAAAAAGTTATAACTTTAAGATCTTTATGCATCAAAGCCATTTCCTGTTCTTAGTCATTTTATTGCTAAGATGGCTATTAGGAATGGTATATGTTAGGCCTTTTTACTTGTAAAGTAAGCAACCAAAATTATGGGTTAAAGTATGAAGGACACTTGGGATAACATGTAAATGCTTATCGCTTGAACAAGTTCCCTGAACATGGCTAGCAGTGAAAACTCCATTTGGTGTTATCATTTAAGACTTTATGAAAATGTTTTCATGAGTCAATCGTATAAACAGTCCTTAAACTCATGATACCAAGTCATCTTGTATAAGAAGTGTCATGTTTGATTTTATCATAAATAGGTCCCAAAAAAGGATGCTAAAGGAAAGGTGATTTTTGATATAACATGAAGCATATGAAAGTGGACGAATGATCCAAAAAGTATTCACCACTCCAAGTGATATCATAAATATATCTCATTTGTCTATGGTTAACTAGATAAAGTTTTTGGCCAAAGCACAATGAATTTAGAAGAAATTGTTTCTAAATTCATTTAGAGTTAATTAGGAGCTGAAAAACTAATATGGATTGAATACAAGTAGAAACTACACCTTAGCATGGCCAAAGCATGCCAAATGATCATTTCTTTTATATTTACTAATTGGAATTTCTTATATAGCCATTTTCATGCTATTTGGAATCCATTATTTAATCCTTGAAAGTTCTCATTTCTTTTTCTCTGTATTAATTATGTCATTCATGTAATTAGGTAATTAGGAAAACTTTATAGTTGGATTCTCACTTTCTATCCTTTTAATTCAAAGATCCAATTACTCTTTTAAATAGTAACTTTAATGCCCTCTGTTACTTGTATCTTTTTTTTCATGAAAATCTTTTTCTTCAAGGAAGCTTGTCCATGCCCAAGAAGCTTTCATATCTTTATTAGCTTCCAAAACAAATATATCATGAAAGTAAATTTCTTGAATGATTCTTATCCATAAGAATTTAGGCTCTTTTATAATTCACCAAATTGGTTTAACTACTAGGGCCTTATTTAACAACTCTAGATCTTCAATCCTAATCATCTAGACATTTAACTATTCTTAGCTTTATCTAGCTCTTCCAATGTATTCTTCCTTGTATTCTACCACCCCTAAAATTTCCATTATTGCCTTTTTTATTATGCTATTGTATTTATAGGCTAAACATGGTAGATGACTTTTCTAAATTAACTTCTTGTCTTATAGCTTTACAATGTTCTTTGCATCATTTCAATTAGCCTTTTTCCATTTGTAGGGTTAATATCTAAGAAGAACACAAAATCATCTTCCAAAGGTGAGATATGTAGGATAATGCCTATTTATTTTGATACCTTTTACTAACTTATTTTTAATGTTTTATTAAACCATTTTAAATAAGACATCAGCAATAAAAAAAATATAGTGATAGAAGATCTTCTTGTCAAGACCTCTAGATGAGGTAAATGTTTAAGAGCTATTCCCATTTAGGATTAAAGAATAAGATATTGACTTGACATCTTCCATAACCTAATTAGCTCACTGCAATGAAAAACTAACTTGATTGCAACTTTTTTTAGGAAATCCCATTCTGCTCGATCATGTATGCCTTGCTCATATTGAACGTAAGAGCTACGCCAAACTTTTTCTTTTTTAGCTTCATATGATGAAAAAATTCATTAGCAATGAGAATATTATCATGAATTTACTAACAATGTAAACCCAACAATCCAATTGGACTTGCTTGTAATGCACGAGCTTTTAGTCATTTCATGTAATACACATTATTTAATTGTTTAATATAAATGAGGTATTTCTTTATCCATAAGTTTGATTATAATTGTTATCAGCCTGTGAAGATAAGGCCCATGAAACATATTGGCCTTTCAAAAGAAATTGTAAAGAGTTACAATTATGAGATCCTCATGTATCAAAGTCGTGTTTCTAAAACTGTTCATGGCTACTGTATTATCAAGATAAGGTATTGAAAATGCACAAAGACCATCATATATTAAGTCTAAATGCATGTGATGCATATAATTAATCTCATGAGTTAAAGTACAATGATACTTAGACATAACATATGGGTGCTTGCTATAGTTACAAGTTCACTAAACATGACTCGTTATGAATGTTCCATTTGGTATTTCACTCATTTCTATTGAATACTCTTATGTGTCAGTATTGTATATAATCTTTAGACTAATGACACTAACTCACTTTGCATGCAGATTATCTTAGTCTCATATCTATTAATTTATAGTAATTTGAATTTGAAAAGATGCTTGTAGATCTATAACTAGGCCTTGAAAGGATTTTTGAGATCATAAGTAGCACACATGTCCTACATCTAACAGTAATCTACATAGATATTTGTTGGAGCCTTCACAAGGTCTAATAGTTCTCTAGTGCTAACCAGAAGGCTTTTAAAGACTTAACCAAAAGATAGAAATGAAACTGTTTCAGTCTCACATAACCAAAAACAATTCACGATAATAGTAAGGATGTCAGATAGTGTTGTAAGAAGGCCATAGGGAGGCGTTAATGGCAATGCTTGGCCTCCTATAAGAGACAGCTACTCTCTCCCTCTTATTAGAAAACTATTTTTCTGACTTAAGAATAAATCAAGAATGATTCTAGATCTCTAAAGGTGAAAGTGGTGTAAAAAGAGCTTAGGTAGGCTTAGGTGTTGCGCCTAGGCAATGTATGGATCTTCGAGTTTTTGATAGCCACACTTAGCCAAAAGGCCTTAATAATTTATTTAAATACATTTAAAACCAGATTAGGCTTAACTAATGGGCCAACCATGCTTATATAGAAACAAACCTATAGGTGGTGCCATGTTAGTGGTTTACTAAAGCCTAATTAAAAATATTTTTAACCACTTTATCCAAAATTACGGTTAGTTAATAACTAATTAATATATTGGCCTAGTACTATACTAATATGACCCTAATCCATACACCTCGCCTTATATCAAGTCCTATAGGATTAAGTCAAAACTAAGCATGTTTAACTTAATAATTAAGACTTTCAATTAATCGTTATTTACATGCAGTAAATTTTAATTCTCAATTGAATTTTCAGCCCAAGTAAAACAAGCTTACTTCTTGTAAATATAATTAAACAATCATCAAATAATTATTTAATTTACTATAAATAATTTTCAGCCTAAAAACCAAGACATCCTTACTGCCTTGTCTATAGTTAAACATTATCTTGATAAGATTTTCATATCTTTTTTGCCACATTGAAACATCCTTAATTAGATTTTACAAAACTAATTTATGTCTTAAATATTTCTTAATTGAATTAATTTAATTAAGTCTTCTCATTAAATTACCTTTTATTTAATTAAGTCGAACATAAGTAAATCCCTGATTTAATCCAACAAATCGATCTTATTATGTGTGACCCAGTAGGTTCCCAACACATTGGCAAAAAACATAATTGACATCATTAATCTTGTTCATAGATCAAGAGTAGGATCTAGTAATACATCATGACCACCTCAATGTTGAAGAGCAAGGTGATCTCAGTCAAACCTTTCAGTGACTAACCTATAAGTGCAATATAGCTCTTTCACTAAATATCCTAGAATAAGCATGAGCATTATGCAGTGTCTAATCACGCTACAATCCATGTTAGATCATTTAACTTATGGTTAATGATTATGAATCTATAAGGATGATTCCTCATTATTCACCGTGCCCCGACTAGATACTTTTATCGAATAACCATAACAAAGATTACTCAGGATACATCTCCACTGTCACTAGAAGTGGTGAATTCTATCTAGATCACTTATCTATCTTCATATGCTTCATGCCATACCCAAAGCATCCTACCTTAAGCATCCATCCTTGTGGACCCGCTTCAAATAAATCAAAGTATGACACACCACATATAAGATGACCTGGTATCATAAGTCTGAGGACTATTAACACGGCTGGCACATGAAAACATATTTCATAGAACTTGAGTGACTAATACCAATGGAGTTCTCATCCAAGCCATGTTCAATGAACTCGTTTCCCTAAAACAAGCACCCCATGTCATCCTAAGTATCTCACATACTTCAACCTATGAGATCTGTTGCTTACTTTATAAACAAGAAGGCATAACTTGAGCTAGTCTTCGACCATTGCTAATGCCTCGTCTTGATAATACAATAACCAAGAATGTTTTGAGGAACTTGCTGCAAACACCTAATTTTCTTCGGGCTTTTTATCCATTGATCCTAAAATATCTGAGATTTATAATTAGATAATCATCCTGGTGGGGGTCGACCTCCTTTAAGTAGAATGGGCATTTTCAAGACCTATTTGATCATATCTAAATGACCGCTTGTGCATTTGATATAAAAATTATCATTTCAAGTGAAATAGAGAACAAATTTTGAATAAAAAAGATAAATATTAAGGTAAGAAATTAGCTTTTAACCTTGTGAAATTTTGAAATTTGTTTTTACATATTATGTTATTGTCAAATTTTTTATTTTTTGGAATTTTTCAATTTTTTTGTAAAATTTTTGAGTTGGCTATTGTATAATTTTAACAATACTTATGTACTATTTATAACAACACTTATCCCCAAAAAAATTGTTAGCTCAAGGAAAAGATTAAACAAAGAGAGGGAGAATTGGCTCTATAAGAACTTGACGAAAAAATTGATCTTTTGTACAAATTTGAAATAAATTAAAAATAAAAAGAGTTAAGGATAAGAAAAAACAAACAATCAATATATAAAGGTTCAGTCCTTGAACTTGGCACCTACGTCCCCTTTTATTAGCACTTTCTTACCAAGGTGATTCCCACAATTTACTAATGAAATTCTTTACCTTTAAGGCTAAGGTATAACCTCACACCTCTATTTTTTAAGGCTTAGATAGAACCTTTCAAACCCTTCAAGAATTCTACCCCAAATTCTTAAGTGTTTTCACTCACTTTCACACAACCATTTTTGTGATATGAATGAAGTATTTGCAAACAATTTGAACTTTTAGTAGGTGGGTGTTTGCTGAAATTTAAGTACAAAGTGAATAAGATACAAATAAACTTGAAAGAGTATAATTGATATAAGAAAAATGAACAATTTGAAGACTTTGAGCTTTTGTTGTTCAATGCTTGATTGATCTATGTATCTCTTCCTTCTTTAGCAGTGGGAACCTCTATTTATAGCTTGAAATTGATTTACAAACGTTGGGTATTAAATGAGGTGGTTGGAGAGCTATTATAGCCTTCATAAATGCTTGTTTCCGTTCAAACCTATGTTATTATATCGATACATGAATTAAAAAAGTGACTGTTATAGCTTGTTGTATCGATACAAAGAGCTGAGTGTCGATACCTGCCAAGTTGCATTGATATAGACACACTTGTATTGATACTTTTTGGGGTTTCATCCAAACCTTAGCTACTGCCAAGCAATGTATCGATGCATATAAGGTGAGTATCGATACTCACTACAATATATCGATACAAGCTGATAAGTATCAATACAATTGAGGGTTTTAAGCATAGTATCGATATATTTATGCATTGTGTCAATGCATACCTTTAAAATCCTTTGTAAAATCATTTTTCTTGGCTTGATATTGACTCAAACATATCCAAAAAATATTCTAATTATAAATATGCATTTTGGAGCATATATTTTTGAGAAAATACAAACTTAGTACTTTTTCAAAATATTTTTCAATTTTAACACAAATACTAAGTTGGAAATAATTGAATACAAATTAATTTAGCTTAAATTGTTTGTTATATCAAAAACAAAACTAATTCAAAGCTAACAAAAATCTTCAAGAAAAAAATTTGTATTGACATTTTATACCATAATGTGTCAAATTGTTAAATTTATTCATTAATTTTGAATTTTTCATAGTACTACGAGCATCACACTCATGAAAATTTTTTTACAAAAGTTGTTCTAAATTTCAATTTTGCATCCTTATTATTTTGATAAATTAATATTTTGATTAATATGTTGAATTAAATTCATTTTTTTACAAAATTTGAACATATTTTTGAATTTTCTAGTTTCCAAAATATGAAATTTTCCAGTTCCATAAGTTTTTTGGGTAGAATATTTCTAAGTTTAAATTTTTTAAATTCCTTAAATACTTTCATTAAATACATATTAATTTAGCTTTTGAAACTCTAATTTACTTTATGAGTTTTCCAGTTTTTTTCAAATATCAATTTTTTTCCTTGAGGATTTTTCTCATAAAATTTTATAAGTTTAGAATTTTTTATAGTCATTTTCTTATGCATAAATTTTCAAAAATTCCTTTTAAAGTCAAACATTTGGAATTTTCATGAGAAATTTTTTATTTTTATTTTGGGTTAAATTTCTTTAATGGTCCCTAAATTTGCAAATTTTGATAATGAACCCAATAAACCCATAAATTTCCAAACAAGCCCAACAAATTTGCCAAGCCTGTTTTTGATTTTTCATGAAGCCTATTTCATTCTCTACAAGCCCAACAAGCCTATTTTTGATTACTTCAACAAACCCATTTTACTACTTAGGCCCATTTTGATTTTACAACAAAGGTCAATACTTTTTTCTATCCCTAAAGTTTTTGTTAATTCTTTTAGATCTAAAATTTTATGTGGATATTTAATTGGGCCTTTTACGTGCTTAAATTCGTAATTGAATTTGTCAATTTATAACTATTAATTTTTTACAATTAAGTTCTTTCACTTTAATTTTTTTTCATTTTTAATCATAAAATTTGCAATTATAGTTTTATTTATTCCTACATTTTCACAAGTCTGTGTATATTTATTTTAATTTTAGAATTTGATAATTTAGTTATACGAAAATTAATTTAATCAGGATTAAATTTTATCATTAAGTTTGATATTATCCAAATTAGACTCTTTCTAAGGCAAAAGTTCTAGATGATGATGTCATGCATGATATAATATACAAAATGACAAATGTATTAATAAAAGCTTATCAAAAAAAGAAAAAAATCTAAGAAAAATCTAGAAAAAGTAAAAATAAAAAATAAAAAACACCATTCGACTAAAGGGGTTTCTTACCACCCTTGTCTGATTCCTCCTTTATAAACAAGGGAATAAAGCTTTCACTAGAGAACTTTAGCTTTTCATAAGAAAAAAACAAAAAATTAAGGTTTTTTAGGTTTTTAAAGGTAAATTCCTTGTAAAAAATTTAATTTTTGTTTATTTTATACTTGATTCTTCTTTTTAATGAGCTAAAATCGTGCTTATGCTCATGGATTTTAATCCAGGTTGAAAGGCCCAGTATAATGGCTGTGAACAAAGTTTTTTTATTTTATTGTTATATTTAATTTTTATTACTATTATGTTAATTTTCATCAAGATAATATGTTTCTGTTAATAGAAATATTGTTATTTTCATGTTTATATTTTTGTGCTATTTTCCTCAGCATTTTCATGTTGATATGTTCATGATTTACCATGATTTTATGCATATGTAAGCTTGGTATAAATTAGGATATTATTTATATTGATATTCATGAAATTATGTGATGAAAAAAATTTGTTTTTGGTTGATTTAAATGCTAGTTGAATATGATGATGAACTTTGATAAGGTTTATTTCTTGTTTTTGTGATATTTTGGACTATTTTACAATGTTTGAAACTTGCAGGGACCTAAAATAATTTTCCCAAATTTCAAGCATTGGAAGGGTATTTCAAAGCTTTGCTAAAACCAATAAGGATGATTTTGTGATATTTTAATTTTTTTAGGCTATTTTGCAATTATAGAAAGCGTAAGGACCAAATTGAAAAATTGAAAAAAAATTCTTTTAAGCCCATCCGTGCTTGATCAAATGCTCTATGCATGCTTAGGAGTGTTTTTCACACATTTTTATCATATTTGGATGCATATCATGCATTTTAAGCCTTTGAGAAACCTTCTGGTAATTTTTGAAAGTTTAATGACTTGTTTGCAAAAAGGTAAACAAATTGTTCCAAGGCTAAGGGTGTTTGGCTAAATACTTTTGATGATATTTGGTATGTTTACCATATTTATTTTGACGTATTTGATATTTGATTTTGTGTTTTATTTCATTTAAGGACTATTTTGTAAAGTTCACAAACTTTAAGGACCATTTAGGAAAACCTTGCATTTTAGGGTTAAAAAGTCTTTTCCATATGCGATCACTTATTTAGGATATTTTGGTCATTTTAGAATATTTCTAACATTTTTAGCAATTTAAGGGTTAAATTGTAATTTTAAGAAATTTAGGGGCCTATTAGCAAAATTTTGCATTTAGTTTATCTTTGATATCAAAGTTACCCATTTAGGACATAATTGTCATTTCATATAATTTTTGAGTCCTTAAGGGTACTAGGTTACTTATATATCAATGGTATACCTTAGAGGCATTTTAGTAATTTACCCTAGAATCAAGTCCTTTATGATCACCATGATACCTATATGTTGAAGGTGCATAATACAGATAGGTTCATCATTTTATGAAGTTGTTGAGTCTTTTAGGTTTATCAGGATACTTTAATGTCAAAGGTAGACCTTAGAGACATTTTAGTAATTTACATTCGATCAAGTCCTATGTGATCACCAAGATACTTATACATCGAAGGTGCGTAGTAGGAATAAGTTTGCTCGTGATGTCATTGAGTCTTTTAGGGTCACTGAGATACTTTTATGTTGAAGGTATATTTTAGGGCTTAAGATAAATTCTATTGTTTTTCATAAAATCAAAATTTTTAAAATTAAGGCATTATCTCCAAGTCAAAGTAATACGTAAAATTTCTCCTAGCATATAAGAGCAGTTTCGTAAATTGTTTTAATAATGAGATATCCTTTTAAAAGCGAGAAAATCAAAATTTTTATAAATTAAAAAAAATAAACATTACATATTCCTCTAACCTTCCAGTGGGTGGGAAAGATATTTTGATTTTTAAAACCTTTCATATTCCTTTAGCCTTTGGTAGGGTATGGAAGAGATAATGATAAAACTTTTCATATTTTTTCAGTCTTCTAGTGGGTATAAAAGATATTTTGATTTTTAAAAATATTAAAAACTTGATTTTCACATGCGGAATAATAATTTGTTTCATAAATTGTATTTTGAAATATGAGAATTAGAATTAAATAATGGATATTGAAATTAAATAAAAATTGTATTTAAATTAACACATGATTAATATGAAACCGATTATCAGCATTAATAAAAAGGATCAGTCCTTACTTATGATTGTAACTGGCTTCTAAACCTTTTCACGTGATCTCTGGTATTCAAGTAGGCCTCGAGGTTATTTTCTAAGGGTTTCATAACCCTCAAAATATAAATTCTGATAGGTGACCAATCTTACCTAGCCAAAATAGATTGGAAATGACTCCAAAATAAATGGTTATTTTGTAATGAGTATTTAGGGGTAAGTCAAGTAAGCGGTTTATCTCAACAACCAAATCCCTTAAAACATAAAAAAAAATATAAAATTATAATGGTATGGCTGTAGAAATAAAAAATAATGATGTAAAGAGATATATAGGAACAAGAGATACAATCGTCTTTTAAGTTAGGCTTGTTAGAATCTATATCACTGACCACATTGTGACACTTGGCTTTGATGCATAAAAATCTCATTATTGTAACTTTGCAATTCCTTTGTAAGGCCCTTTAAGTTTCAAGAGCTTCATCCAATTAGTGGTTTCATGATAATCAATCATGCTACTAACATAAAGGAAAACCTTGTGTTACTAGAGCTAGTAACTAATATGTAGTTAATTGATTGTATATCCCATGTCCTAATCTGATTTTTTTAATGGCATATACTAACAAACTGTGGAGTTAACACAGAGGCAGCAAGACTAACATGGAAAAAAAATAAGAGTAGACACTGTACCATTTTTTCAGATATATAATGAAATGAAAGGCTTGTCAAATCATATTGATTATCATGGCATTTGGGTGGTCATGATGCATTGCTAGATGTTAATAATGCGCTATAAATATAAATATTATTAACCAAATTAATTCATATTTATTGCTAACATATTGGGGCCTAACGCTTAATACACATAAAATTGACTTTATGGAATTAAAATGGGATTGGATCAAATTTTGTAGTTATTGATCTTTTAGAGACTTCATTGAATAGATCAATTCGTCCTCCAAGCGTTTAAGTGCAATTAAACGAAAACTCTTTTATGCACTAAACCAAATATGTATATATAATGTTTTGTCGTCCCTTGATGGTAAATTTGTTTTTCTTTTTTGCCATAAGCCAACTTTGACAAGAAAACATTTTAATGCTCTCAATTTTTAATGCAACAAAAGTATTCTATCGACTAAATGTTTTTGAAATGGATCACCATGGGAGGTCGGATAATTAGATGACTTTGGTTTATGATAACCAGATTTGATATCTAAGACTGAGCGAGGATGGAATTTAACTAAAGCTGTCGTCAATCCCTTAGTTTGAGGTATAATTTTTAATTTTTGTTGTTCTTGATAGGTAGATCAGCTAAAACTCACAAGTTGCTCTTTCGGTGGAATTCAATATATCTATTTAATATATTTTCATTGCATAAGTAATTTAATTCATATTAAATTATTTTTATTTTAATTCAAGTAAGCATGATCTGTCTTCCAACATCTGCCTATTAGCTACAAGGCACTTTTGATTCTCGAAGATCAGAATAATTGTTGAGACAAAACAATTGTTAAGAATGTTATCGGCAAAATAATTTTTAGCTATATTCCAACAATTAAAGATTTGAACGACGGCCATGACTTGTCAAATCAAAGTGATTCTTTCAAGATCAAAAAACAATTGTTGAGACAAAATAACTTT
>JBBYHO010015732.1:1284-12847 GCA_038382025.1 Adansonia gregorii
TTTTTTTTTGATATTCATGCACCTTGTGGGGAGTCATTGGAACAAATGTTACACTTCGACCATCTTTTTGAAAAGAGTACTTATACTTGAAACCATCATGGATAACATGCCTATCATATTGCCAAGGTCTTCCCAACAAGATATGACTTGCATGCCTAGGTGCAATATCACATAACACCTCACTAGAATATTTCTTGATTAAAAAGTAGCCAATCATCTACTTATTATTCACCTTAACCTCCCCACATTTATTTAGCCACTGTAACCTATATGGTTAAGGATGTCTCATGTATTGCAATCCCAACTTTTCCACTAAAGTAGTACTAGCTGCATTGGTATAATTACCACTATCAATGATCAAAGTATATATACCTTATTGTTAATGTGACAACAAGTATGGAAGATGTTCTCACATTACTCTTTATCTCCATCCTTCTTCATTTGAAGATTCAGAACATGCATAACTATCAAGGCCTCCCCAGATAGCATATTCCATGTCACATTCTTCTTTATATGAAGAGAAAAAATCTTTCCCACTTTTATCAGTTACAATTGCACCATTGATTTTCATGACCATATCTCTCTTATTTGGACACTGAGAAGGACCTATTCCCAAACATCTAAAACACTTGATATCAGGATATCTATTAAACTACAAAGAGTTGGTACCTTTTTTATCACTGACTACCTTTTCTTTTTTATAGTTATCTTCCTTAAACATGGCAATGCCTTTGTCCTTTTTAGTTTTACTCTAATTCATTTTCTAAGACAACTTGGAACCTGAATTTAATAAAGTAAATTTGTTCACCCCTTTTAACTTAAATTGCCTCTCCACCTTTATAACCATTTACACCATGTTTTCAAGCTCTACACAATGATGCAACTTAATTACATTGGCTATCCACTAATTTAACCATTCAAGAAATGTGCTATGGTTTCCTCTTGGTCTTTTTACACATTAGCTCTAATCACGATAATTTCTATCTCCTTATGGTAGTCCTTTACACTCTTGGACCCTTGAGTAAGGTTTTAAAGTTGCTAATGCAAATCCCAATAATAATGGCTTGTCACAGAATGCTTCCTCATCCTTTCATTTAGGCTCAAGTTTTAATAGGTTTCTTTAAATTTCTATGACAAATAAAAATAACTTGATTCGAGCAAAAAATTGCATAATCAGTCAATTCAATAGCTACAAGTTTCACCTTTTTTTTTTTTGAATAATGGTAGCATTCAAACATAAGCTCAACTTTTTATTCCCACTAAATACAAGTCAGGATTATTTTTACCTAGAAATGAAGGAATCTTTATTTTAATGCTACCAATATTTTACTTCATGCCATCACGATTCTAGGCTCCCTTTTAGGCTAGTAGTCTTGCTTAGCTCCTTTTTGTGCAAATCTTCAAGCATCCATGCACTTTACCTCATTTGCATCCTCTTCAGTCACTAGCTCATTTTCTTCCAAAGATTGGATATTTAGTATATTCTTTCTCCTCTCATTTAATTACTTTTTTTTCATCCTTGCAATTGTAACATCTTATCTATCCATTCTATCTTGAAGATTCCAAAAGACAAGTTGCAGTTTTGAACCTTTCATTTAGTTACTCTTTTTTTCATTCTTAGAATTGTAGTTTTTTATTTGTCTTGGAGATTCCCAAAGACAAGTTACTGTTTTTCAAGTTATTGTTGCATGGTCTAGAGAGTGGAAGCAAGTTCTGGCTTTGTTTCAAGCTTTCCACTACTATTACCATCGTTTTGAGGCTTCCATGCCTTTTCTTACCAAATTTATACTTCCAATAACAAAAATTGTTTAGAACCTCATAAGAATCACTCTTTCACATGTTTATCCTCAATATGTCTTGCGCTTGTGTTTTCACTCAATTTAGCTTTTGACTTACTCTAATAATCTTACTCTCTCGAGCTTTTACTACTCTAGAATTTCCTTTTTTTCTTAGTTATTTTAAGAGACTCGGAATGAAACAATCAAAGTTAAATTCAATTTGAAAAAATTCAAAATAATAATAACTCTTAAGTTTATGGATGAACCAAAAACCCAATGAAAAAAATAAAAAAGGAAACAAGACAACGAATGGTGTGAAATTGTACAGACTATGTGTTGGAATAAATAAAAGTGCAATTACTAAAGAATAAAAAAATATCAATTAATTTAAGAGGAAAAGGAAATTATCATCATAGCAAAAGAAATAGAATCAAAGCATTGATTGGAATGAAGAAAAGGAAAACTACCAAGATATCAAAAAAGGAAAGAATAAAATTTGGTCAATCTAAAATATCAATTATTTTAAGTTAAAAAAGAGATTTTGAAGATCATAATAAAGGAAACAAAACTTAAAAAATTAATTGGAAAGAAAGAAAGGGAAACACCAAGATAAAAAAAAAAAGGAAAAAGCAAAATTTGGTCAAAATATAGGGTAAAATCAAGTTAAACTCTCTAAATTTTTCAGAACATAAATTGCCTATTTGCTGGTTCATCCAACCATTTTTCCACCACCTTGTTTTGTTTCTTTTGAATTATGAAATTTTATTTTATATTTTTCTTTTTTTTTTCAAAATTTAAGAAAAGATAACTAATGATCAGCAATAAATTAAGAGGCTCATAAAAAACTAGTACAACTTGGTAAAAGAAATAACAGATAGATCAACTTAGTCTAAACCAAAGCTCTGATGCCAAATGATGCAAAAACCTAAGAAAAATGTCCGTAAATCCCTAAATAACAATTTGGATCAAAGATTATAAACCTAAAAAAATGAATGAGAAAGTAGGATTCTTAACCCAATAATCTAAATACAAAACACAAATGAAGAATACCAAGGGAGTTGGAAACTTGACCCAACACTTTAATATCAAATGCAAGCCAAGAATATCAAATGTTGAATAACATAAAATTAAACTAACTTTGATAAGTTATGATCAAGTCCAAAAAAGAACCCAAGGGAATTTTGCCTCATTATAAGACAACTTATATTAATCATCTCAAGAAAACTAAATCTTGCAATTGCAAGAGGCTATTTATAGCCAAAAGACAAAACCCTAAGACATCCTAACGAGTGAAACTCGTAAGGGCTTTTAGATGGCTAATGAAAATGTCAAATAAAGCCTTAAGCCCAATAACCAGTGTTACAATGCATGGGCCTTTGATATAAATACTTAAAATAATTAAAATAGTATGTGATAGGCATGTGCCACTTATTAAAATAAGGTTTAACCCAAAATTAAACAGAAAGAGAAGTGTAAATATCAAAGTTAGGCCTAGTCACTTAATAACTTGCTCATAGGCTTGAAGCAAGTTAACTATGTGTGGCTAATTGAACTCCACGTCCTCTTTGAAGTCCATGTCCATGCCATTTCCATCTTTAACTTATTGTGTGAATAGGTTCTTGATTAATCCTTGCATAACTTCTTGAAGTTGTTTAGCCTGAGCTCATGTATGAGGTCCACTTAGCACATAAAAGTCATTTAGAACATCACCCATGATGTCTTACGCTGGCTGGGTCATATCATCCCCTCTTCCTCATAAAGATTCATCCTACATCAATAGCTATGTCAAAAGGGAAAGGATACATTAAATATAGGATTCATTGATACCCACTTAGAAGATCTAACTTGTAGGAATTGCCATTAATCTTTTCCATGAATTGGAAAGATGTATCTCCATGTAGTTATAACTTGGATTTCTTTTGTTTTTGAAATCTATCTTTCCTCGTGCGAGCCTATACCCAATATCTAGGTTCAAAAGTGATAAGCTGGTCTCTTTTATTAACTTGGACAACACTCTTTTCATTCTTTTCCTTAATATACTGCTATGCTTGTTCATGGATCTATTTCACCAAATTGGCCTTCCTATTTCCATCTAGAATAGTTATCTCATTCACTAGTAAAGGCATTAAATCTAATAACATCAAAAGATTAAAACTATAAACTATCTCAAAAGGAGAATAACCAATGGAAGAATATGCAAAGTGATTATGATAAACTTAACAGGAGGAATGCAATCATCCCAGGTTTCTAAATTTTTTTGAATGAGACCTCATATCAAGGTTTTTAAGGTTTAGTTTACTACTTCAATTCACCCATCAATTTGGGGATCATAAGTGGTAGAAAACAATAACTTAGTTCCCAAATTTCCCATAATATTTTCCAAAAATGAGTAAGAAACTTAACATCTTGATCACTACAATTGTCCACGGAATCCCATGTAAGCAAACAATGTCTCAAAAGAACAAATCAGTTATGTTTGTGGCATCATTAGTTTTATGGCAAAGAATAAAATGAGCTATCTTAGAAAACCTACCAACAACCAACAATTTTAAATTTATTCTTTTCTTGGTTCTAGGTAGCACTAAAATAAAGTCTATAGACAAATCTATCCATGGTTCACTAGATACAGGAAGTGGGGTGTATAAAGCATGAGGTAAGGTCCGAGACTTGGCTTGTCTACATGAAGTGCAATGAGAACACACTCTCTCAATGTCCCTGTACATTTTTGGCCAATAAAAATGTTCTTGCAATATAATTAATACTTAGAACCCTAAATGCCCAATCAATCTACCATTATGAAACTCATGCATAAGCAATTTCTTAAAGTACAAAAAAGCATACAAAGTTTATTCTCATTAAATAAATAACCCTGATGTCTATAAAATTTGCCAAAAGTAGAACTTTCACATGCCTCATACATGTTTAAGAACAATTTTTAACTAAGCGTAGAGATTATGGCATACCTGCATGACAAGGCATCAGCCATAATGTCTTTCTTCCTTTTTTTGTATTGAATGACATAAGAAAATGTCTCAATGAACTTTACCCACTTTGCATGGCAGATATTCAGTTTGCCTTGACCCTTTATGCATTTGGATTCATGGTCAAAGTGAATGATAAATTCTTGAGGCAAAAGGTAATGCTACCATGTCTCAAAGCCTTCACTAATATATACAACTACTTGTCACTAAGCTTTTCACTGAATAAAGCTATGGGACAATTTTCTTGCATTAAAATAACACTAACACTTATCCCTAAAGTATCACATTCAATTTCAAAAGTCTTAATGATGCTAGGCAATTTTAATAAGAAAAGCATAATACAATTTATCTTTCAACAAATTAAATGCTTTTTCTTTTTCCTTCCCCTATTTAAAAGTTCTCATGTTTCTCAATCAGTTCTGTTAAGTGTAAAGTAATGATGCTAAAGCCTTTCATGAAACGTTGATAGAAATTAAGCAAACCATGATAGATTTAGGTGTCGGCCACTCTTTAATTTCCTTTATCTTCCCTTAATCAATTGCTATGCCTTATGAACTCACAATAAATCCAAAAAAAACTACGGTATCTATGCAAAAAGTGTAATTTTGTAGATTCGCGTACAAGTTGTCCTTTCTAAAAACATCTAGCACACACTTTAAATGATTCATATGTTCATGTAAATTCACATTGTAACTACAATGTCATTAAAATATACAACAATGAACTTGCTAATGAATGCACACAAAATATGATTCATCAATCTCATGAATGTACTGGGTGCATTAGTAATACCAAATGGCATGACTAACCACTCGCATAACCCATGTCTAATCTTAAAGGTAGTTTTCCACCCATCTCCCGATTTCATTCTAATATGATGGTATCCACTTTTCAAATCAATTTTAAAAAATATACCAAAACTATGTAACTCATCTAACATATCATCAATATAGTGTGGTGATACTTTATAATGATTTTGTTGATAGCACTGCAATCCATGCATATCCTCCATCTTCTATCTTTTTCTGGAACTAACAATCCACGCAAGGTTGGATATTTGGTCTGTTTCTTTTCCTTTCATATGGTTGCACTTTTTTCATCTCTGTAATTTTAGCTTTTTTCCTATCTATTCTGTCTTGAAGATTCCTAGAGGTAAGTTGCATTCTTTCAAATTGTTGTTGCATGGCCTAAAAAGTGAAAGCAAGTTTTGGCAATATTTCTTGCTTTTCACTACTATTACTATCCTGTTTCGATGCTTCAATGCTTTTTTCTACCAAATTCATACTTGTAATAACCTAAGTTACTTATAACCTCATAAGAATCACTCTCTCATGTATTTACCCTTAATTTAGGTCTTGCGCTCATGTTTTCACTAAATTTTACTTTTAGGTTACTCTAATGATGTTACTCTCTTGTGCTTTTTACCACTTTAATTTTTTTGGTTCTTTTAAGACACTTAAAACAAAGCAATCAAAAGTTAAATTCAATTCAAAACAATTCAAGCTAATGACAAATTTTAAGTTTGTGTATGAACTAAAAACCTAATGGAAAGAAATAAAAGAGGAAATAAGATAATGAATGGCATGTAAATTGAAGAGATTATGTATGAATGAATGAAAGTGCAGTTACTAAAAAAAGGAAAATATCAATTAATTTAAGAGAAAAGGAAATTATAAAGAGCATAACGAAAGAAATAAAATTAAAAGATTAATTGGAAAAAAAGAAAGAGGAACCACGAATATATTAGAAAAAGGAAGATAGAATTTGGTTAATCTAAAATATCAATTAATTTATGAGAAAGAGGAGATTATTAAGATCATAGCAAAGGAAATAAAAATAAAGAAAATTAATTATTATGAGAATCCATGTTGATTTCATTTGAGGGTCAAACTTTGATTCTATGAAAAATGATAGGAATAATAACTTTTCTTACAAAACCAAAGCATAAATAATGTGTATCCCAATGAGAAGAATGTGTTTTTGCAACCTAATCATGGAAAAAAATAAAGATTAGTATAAGAATCTATGTTCAATTCATTTGATTGATGAACTTTGATTTAAGGAAAATTATGGAAAGAAAAGCTTTTCTCACAAAACCATAGCATCAATATCATGTATCCTAATATAGAGAATGTGTTCTTGTAGTCCAATTATGAAAAGAACAAATATTATTACTAGAATCCATGCTCGTCTCAATTAGAGGATGAACTTTCATTTTAAGGAAAATGGTGGAAAGAAAAACTTTTCTTATTCAACCAAAGCATTAATATCATGTATCCCAATAAAAAGAATGTATTTTTGTAGCTAATCATGAATAGAATGGAGATAATAATAAGAATATATGTTCACCATATTTGAGGGCAAATTTTGATTTAAATACCATGTATCTTGTAAAGCAGAATGTGTTTTTGTAGCCTAATCATGAAAAAAATGAGGATGAACTTTGATTCTAAGGCAAATAGTAGGAAAAAAACTTTTCTTGCATAACTAAAGCATCAAGATCTATATCCATATGACATGAAAGTGTTTTTGTAGCCCATCATGGAAAAAATGAAAATTATTATGAGAACCTATTTTCCTCTAATTTGAGGAATGAACTTTGATTCTAAGAAAAATGGTGATGGAAAAAAGCTTTTCTTGCAAAACCAAAGCATCAATATCATGTATCCTAAAGATGATAACTTACTTTTCTAGCCTAATCCTAAAAAAAATAGAGTTTATTACAAAAATCCATGTTTGTCTAATTTGAGGAATAAACTTTAATTCTAACAAAAATAGGGTGAAGAAAAGCTTTTTCTTGCAAAACTAAAGCTTGAATATCATGTATCCAAATGAGAAGAACATGTTGTTTTGCTCAATCCTTAAAATAATGGAGATTATTTAAAGGATGAGTTTTGATTCTAAGCAAAATGGTAGAAAGAAAAGCTTTTCTTACAAAAGCAAAGCTTTAATATTGTGTATCCTAATAATGAGAAAGGTTTTTCGGGAGCCTAATCAGGAAAAGAATAGAGATTATCATGAGAATCCATATTCATCTCATTTGAGTGATGAGCTTTGATCTTAAAGGAAATGGTGGGAAGGAAAGCTTTTTTTGTAAAATCAAAGTTAAATATCATGCATCCCAATGAGGAGAATGCCTTTTTGTAGCCTAATAATGAAAAAAATAGAGATTATTATAAAAATCTATGATCATCTCATTTGAAGGAAAAAATTTTATTTTAAGGAAATTCATGGAAACATTAGAGATTATGATGAGAATCCATGTTCTCTCATTTAGGACACAAACTTTGATTATAAGAAAATGGTTGCAAGAAAAACTTTTCTTGTAGAACCAAAGCATCAATATCATGTTCCTTAATAAGGAGAATGTGTTTTTATACCTAAATCACACAAAATGAATAGAGATTATTACAAGAATTCATGTTTTTATCTGAGGGATGAACTGCGATTTTAAGTTAAATAGTGGAAAGAAAAGCTCTTCCTATAAAACCAAAGCATTAATATAGTGTATGCTAATGTGAAAACATGCTATTGTAGCCCAATCATGAAAAGAATAGAGATTATTGTGAGAATCCATGTTCATGTCATTTAGAGGACAAACTTTGATTCCAAAAAAAAATGGAGAAAGAAGAGTTCTTGCAAACCAAAGCTTCAGTATTATCTATCCCAATAAGGAAAAATTGCTTTTGCACCAAACCATGAAAAGAATAAAAATTATTATAAGAATCCACATTTATCTTATATAAGGGATAAACTTTGATTATAAAGAAAGTAGTGGGAAGAAAAGTTCTTCTTTTGAATCCAAAGCATGAATATCATGTATCCTAATGATGACAGTGTGTTTTTGTAGCCCAATCATAAAAAGATCAGAGATTATTATGAGAATTAATCTTCAAATCATTTAACGGGAACTTTGATTCTAACGAAAATGGTAGAAAAAATCTTTTCTGGTGAACCTAAAGCATGGATATTGTGTATCACAATGAGAATGTCTTTTTGTAGCCCGAGTAGAGGTGGCAAAATGAACGTGAACCTAAAAACCCACCCTAAAAAACCTGAACTTGAACCCAACTGACCAAAAAGTCAATGGCTAAAACCCGAACCAGCCTAAACCCAAATTAGCCTAAACCCAAAATGACCTAAACCCGAATTAGCTCAAACCCGAAATGACCAAAATCCGAAATGATATGAACTCGAAAGAATCGACTCGAGCCTAACCTGAACCCAAATCTGAATTTAATGCTGAAAATAAATATGAAGGAATTATAATTAAATAATTTTTTATAAATCAAAAACTTTAATTATGAATTTTATTTTAATATTTTTTATAATTTAATTAAATATTTAAAACTTCATTTATATTTTAAATATGATTAAACTTACTCATGAGTTAGGCTGGGCCATGGCATAAATTGTTTTAAAATCTCAAGCCATGCCATTATTTAACGTGCCCATACCTGCTTATTTAAGCTAAAATTACTATTTATCATATTAAAAAATATTTTTATTAATATTATATATTTTATAATTAAATTTAAATAAAATATATTAATTTAGAATCATTATTTTAAGCCAGGTGAGGCCACTCTGATATAAAAATATGAGAACTTGGACCTAAGTCCAATTAAGCCAGATAGGTAGCCTGACCCCTGAACAGGTGTATATATATGATAAGATATTAATTTACCAAAAAGTAAATTATATCATAAGCTTTTAAAACATTGTCAATAAAGTATATCATGAGCTTTATCTTTAAGTTATTAGTTCAAAATTAAAATTTGATAATAGTATAATAAAGTAATAAGATAAACTAAAGCATATGAAAGCTTATCTATATTACTTGTGATCAATTAATTTTTTGGTATTTTACTAGTGAAATTTTAAGTGGTTATTTAAATATTATTCTTATAGTATTAATTGCTATTTCAAGCAATGATAATTAGAGTATAGTGATAATATAACAAAATAATAAAGTAAATTAAATATGAAAGCCATAGTAAATAATATTATATCAAAAATGAAAAAAATCATACGTTAGACTTAAATTTACAATATGGTAGAAAAGAATATGAAAGTAACATAATTAAAAAAAAAAACTTAAAAGTCAATATGTATTATCAAGCAATATCTATACCCAAACCTGGTAAAGGTAAAAAAAAGTTAAAACAAATACAAAAAGCACTTTAAAAAACTACATCCAAATTTAGTAGTACTTTAAGGATGAAGAGAAAACAAGTGCAATATAAGAATACTAAATAAATAAAGATATAATATGTAGTAATAATACAAGAATCCAATAACATACCTGCTATTGAATGTATGTAGTAATAATATAAGAATCCAAAACACTAAACAAGTACAATGATAAGAATCTGATAACATATATAGTATTAGTATATAGCAATTACAAAATAGTAAGCTCAATATATTTAAAGACATCTCTTTCAGATTGATTGTGCACTTAATTCACAAGCGTGTCCATCTATTTCAACAAAATCAAGATAAAAATATCCATTCAAGCTTCAAGTGGAAGTAAATGAACCTTGCATTAGCTTCTTTTGTATAAAAGAAGTAAAACATAATATTAATTTTTTATGATTGCAAAACTAATATTAAAGAGAAAAATATTATAAATTATAAGCATACTTACAAACTAAAAGTTTTGGATAATTCAAAAAATAATTAAAGTTGAGCAATCTCCTTTCCAAATGTGATTGCATTTTTCTTCTCATCTAAAATAATAGATAATATTTAATTAAAAATATATATTAAATTATATAAATATTATTTAGAAAAAGTTTCACAATAAGAAAAAACCTTACCCTCATATCTATATAACCAATTTCGAGTGGTAATCAATATTTTTGCATTTTCAGACAAATGACAACTTCTCCATTTGTTAATAACTATACCACCCATGCTAAATGTTAATTCTAATGCAACTGTAGTGATCGAAACGCTTAGCACATCCTCTGCCATTCATGAAAGGAAAGGATATTGACATTCATTTTTTCCAATATTAAGGATATCAATATCCTTGTAGTAGTCCTCTCGAACTTCATCTAAATATATATATCCCACTCTAATCCATTTGAATTAGATTGAGAATTAAAATGACAAAAAGCCTATAGTAACAAAACAAATAAAATCAACTATCATTTTGTGATAATAAACATAAAATAAAATAAAAGTTAAAAACAAATAAATATTGAATTTTTAGTTAATGATTTAATAGTAAAATAGAAACAAATATAAATTACTCTCATGTCTTCAGAAATTACTCTTTGACTACTTCTTTGAACATCACTATATGAAGTAAATTGATTATCCCTGAAATGGCTTCAATACTCTTCAAAAAGCTTTTTCATTTATTCAAGAATACCTACCCACTTATTTTCATATTGTGGACCTAATTGTACGAAGATAAATTGCAATAGTTGCAACTTAAAATGAGGGTTAAGTATGGCTGCAAAAGATAGCACAGAAGTGTGTTCCTCCCAATACTTTGTAACTTTACTTTTTGTATTTATTTCCACTTGCTTAATGATTGGATTTTCATAAAGAAGTTCTTTCTCAATATTTTTCTGAGTTTGGCACACATTTTCAAAATATAGGTTAGAGGTAGGATATTTAGCTCCTGAAAACAAGGTGGTTATATCATAAAAAGGCTTTAAAAATGAAAAATTTTCTCAATCTAAGCAATTTCATTACCTTTGAGAAAACAACAATTGAAATTTTTGTCCACCCTTGCCAAATTCTTAAGGTAGCAAGATAGTATAGAAACCTTTTTAGCATCAAATAAGT
>JBBYHO010015763.1:0-56120 GCA_038382025.1 Adansonia gregorii
GGCATCCAAATCCTAAACTACCACAACCAAAAGCCACAATAATGCATGATAGTCCTAAGAGGGTGATGGAAACATGGTGAGTTCACTAAAATGATAAAGGTGCTGGAAAACAGAAAATGAAAGTGATAAAATGAGAAGTTATACTAACAAAACTTCACTTCTTGGCCAAACAATTAGAGCAGTAGAGATGGCTGTAATTTCCCTCTTTTCATTGTTATTGATAAGCAAGAAAAAGAGAAAATAATGAGGTTTTTGTTCTGGTATGGATGAGGGTGATTTTTGGAGTGTGAAGTGGATGAAAGTAAGTGTTTTGGGGCTGTTTTCGGGTGGTGGGTGAAGAGCTACGGGATTCTGGTTTTCTTGGTGTGTGAATGTGTTTTTGGAAGTGTAAAATGAGGTAGAATCTAACCTTTTCTTGTTGAGATAGAAGTGGTCCATTTATATCAGCCTTTTGGAGCCAAATTAGATGTGTTTTTGGCCATTTCTCAAGGGGGACAAGGTGATGTCAGCATGGTGGCTGTAGGAGGCAGCAATGTGATGGGCATAGGGTGGCTGGTTTAAATGCTGAAATGATCTTACAGCAACTAGAATGGCTGATGGTGACATTGGCCAACAACTAGGGAGGGGTAGGGTGATCAAATGATATTGACCCCTTTAATCCAATTTAGAGTAAAAAATGTTTTGATTAATTTTAAAATCTATATTCATAATCTGATGTGTTTTAATCTTTCCTGATGCAAAGAAATGAGTTAAAATCAAGTTTGGATCAACGGTGGATGAGTCAAAATTGCCTGAACCATGAAAATGGCCTGCATGTATCGATATGTTGCATAATGTATCGATACATTTGGTCCAAAAACCTTGATAGTTCATTGTATCGATACAATGATCACTGTATCGATACTATGAACTATTGTACCGATACCATGAACCACTATATCGATACAAGTTGATTAGTATCGATACATTCCTTTACAGAATGCATATTTGGGCCTCGGCATGGTCTAGTATCGATACATGAGTTCCTATATCGATACAGCTACATGTTGTGTCGATACAAATGAGGACATTTCAAATTTTTGGCACATTGGAGCTTCGTATCGATACATTAAAACCATGTATCGGTACATTCAAGTAAAATTATGAATTTTTTCATATCCTTTCTCCTCGGATATGTTGGACTACGTCCCTTAATGCTATATCTTTATATTTACCTTTGATATGATCCCTAGGCCTTCTTGACATTCTTTGCCCAGTGATCATCGTCCCCTCTTACGTCCATGCTCCAGATTACCTAAAATTAGCCTGGATAAAATAAGCTGTCTACACAAATCATTGCCAAAGCATTAATATTCAAAGGATATTCATTGAAAAAGATTTAAATCATTAGACAAATGCTTTTAGCACAAGGCATTTCATTACAAATGTTCATACTTTACCTTTAGATACAAAACTCACTGCCTTTAACCTCTATTGCTCTCTTTTTCTATGAAGTATTCACATATAATTGAGCACATAGACCTTCATGTTGAAAATTATGCACTTTTTAGTGGCTTAACCTTGACTCCCTAGGTGATATTCACAATATGCATTCTCATCATAGTGGTTCAGGTATGACGGTTGGACCATCTCCACTAGTATTCTTGTGAAGAATTGGTTTTTAAAAAGTATGGGCACCAACTTAGATAAAAGATTAGGAGCGTTTAAAACTACTTTCTTTTTCTAACACTCTTTGGTTGTCTTTTCACTTAGAGTTGGCACCATCAGAGCTAGAAAGTTAAGGTTAAATCCATGTGGCTGAGGATTTGCTGGATAATGATATGTAGATGCTATCAGATGGAAGTGTGGACTTTGAAAAACATTATTTTTGTGAGAGTGGAATAGAATGTATGAAGAGTACTAAAGATATAGTAAAGTTTCCTATCATGGCATAGATCTCTCTCTTTTTCATTTGAGATACATTTTTTTTGGCATTAAATGTCTTTTTTCTTTCAACTTTTCCATTTTTGATTACCCTTTTAATCAATTTCTTGGATGTAACCATCTCCATAAAATTCATTATAGTGCTTTGATGGGTCATTGTAGAAAGGGGCATGCAATGTTCTTACAAAATACATGGTCATTTCTTAATGAGTCAATAGGGATATACTTGTGCCTCTATCTCTCTTAATCTTTGGGTGAATTGCTTGAAACTTTTGGCTTTTTCCTCATGTTTTGTTGATATAGCCAATTCGGTGCCTAGTTAGAGATATGTTGTGCTAATGAAGGAAAGCCGAGCTAGATCGACTAATGTCTGGATCTTGGCTTCTTTTAGTTCAATGTACCGTTGGATTGCTACCCCAGTTAAGTTATTTTATAATCAGTGAATGAAAAACTTCTTACTCTCTTCACATGTAGCCATCTTTTGATAGTACATTCAGATATAAGTGGTAGGATTGATGGTTTCATTGTACTTTTCAAAATTAGGTACTTTAAACTTTGGGGGAATGATTAGTTTGACACCAGACTCAGTGTTTTAGCATCTATGGCTTAATACCTATCGATCTTTTCCATTACTCTAAGGTTTTTTTTCTATGAGTTGTTACTTGCCCATATTTTTAGTGCTCATGATAAGTTTATGGCTATTTGATTTCACTTATCAGTCAGATCATCCAGATCTAAGATCAACAGATAGTTGGGAAGACCCCTCATTTACCTATAGTATTCAAGAAAAATATGTGGTATTGTAAGTAGGTTTATGTAGATGATAAGTGTACTAGTAAAATTGGCATAGTTTGGGGTTATTTTTCCTTAAATGCCCTTTCTCAGGCTATTATAGGTTTAGTGATACTGTTTGGATTAATTTTGAGGTTTGACAGTTTTTTTAATATCAATAATGCTAGCCTATTTTTTCCTCTTCACAAAAGCTACCAATAATTTTATCATCTTTGGTATTTAGGCTTGTATCTCTTCCATTCTATGGAGCATCTGCTCTTCGATCCTTCTTATGCATGAGTTTTAGTCTCTCAATTCTAGTTAAGCGCTCTTCTTCCATGACCAACATTGTTAGTCAATCCCGATACCTTTCAAAAGAATAATGAAGCTTTTTTAGAGGAATATTTGTATCTGTGTGGACTACCACTCTACCTAAATTTATGTGTCATTAGTGGATGGATGCATGCATACCTGTATGCCAATGAATGAATGATGATTTTAATGCATAGAATGCTTGAAACGTGTAGAATATTTGCAAAATCTCATTACTAATAAGAGTTTTACCTTGACAAACTTTAAGATTTATTTACAGCAAGAAAAATTACCTTAGTGATGGTAATATGGTGTATTGCATCAATAATAGTGACAGTATGGTTTTGAAGAGAAATAATCAATGTGAATGGATGAATCATGCCCTAAGGCTTATCAAGGCAATTTGAAGTCAATGAAGTAGATGACTTATTTTTGTTGACACTTAATTTTGTCCAAGTCCCTTCAAATCCATTATGTCCAATCTGAGATCCATGGCGAAAATGCACTTTTCCTCTCTTCTCCAATCAAATTTTAACGTCTAGGCACTCTATTGAAAGGTTTGGGACTAAATTAAACAAATGAAAATTTTGAAAAGTTAAAAAATGGCTTTTTTATGCAACTCACGTGAATATATCGACATATTTCATTAATGTATCAATATGTCATCAGGTTGAGGTTAATCCAACTTGTTGGAAAGCAATGTATCAATATATTTGCTTGATGTATCAATACATTTGCAAAATGTATTGATACTTTATGCTTTTGTATGGATATATCATCAAGTTTTTATGACTTTTGGCTTTTAGGATGCATTGCTTTGATAAATCCATGATGCATCAATATACATCATGAAATGTATCGATACTACATGAAAATCTAGGTATGAAAAAGCTATTCAACTTGCACTGGATGGTATTTCATTTTTTTAATCACCCCAAATGACTTAGGACCACTACATAATCATGCAATGAAAAGTTTACTAACATTTTTAACTCCAAAATGTAGTAAATATGAGTTTATAAATTACTCATTTAACTTAGGCTGTTAAAGCTTGAATTGACTTCATAGTAGTGAAATTAATTCTCCAATTATGTTTGGGAACCAAATGGCATATGTCTGATTATGTTCCAACTATTTTAAGCCAAACCTAGTCGAAATGTAATGAGATTCCATTTTTAGTTAGATTTAAAACCTCTTTATTGTATGGGTAAAAGATATGGCACTTTAAGGGTGATCCTTTTTTAAGGCATGCATGCCATCTTTGGTGACTTGAGTAAGCTTACTCCTTGCTGTATTTAGAAGATTTAGCCCTTTGATAAGAGTGCCTAGGTGTTAAAGAGTTTACTTGCAAACAAGCTGGTCTTAAGTTGTCAAATAGAGATGCATGGAGATGACAAGTGATCAGCCAAGAATGGTTCTATAACCTCTTGGGCATCTAAATGGAACAAAGGGGATGATTCTCAACTGAGAAACCAAAAACAAAAAAAAAGACAAACAAGAGAGAAAAAGAAAGAAAAAAGAAAAAAAGGGGAAAGCTATTCCAAGTCTATTTTAAGGTGGTTTCATTATTGGGTTTCGGCTTTTTTTTTTTATTTTTTCTTTCCTTTTCATGTGAGCTTGATGATCCTAAGCCATAGTTTAGGTGATGGTTTGAGCCAAAAGTGCAAAACTATGTTTATGGCTTAATCTTGAGCAATGATCTCTAAATGCTTTTTTTATATAGTTTCTGCTTAAAGTTTTATTAAAAAAAAACTAATTTCCTATCAAATTAAAGGCATCTGAAACTAATTTTGTTTGATTTTTGGATGTTTCCATCTTGTATTCTTTGTTCTAATACTTGCTAGTTTACTTAATGTTGGCCATTTTCCATATTATAAGCATTACATGCATTTTATGTCATTTTTGAATCATATGTTCATGAGTTTCATGTCCATGTTATTTCTATGAAAATATTGTGATGATGATTTTTCTATGCATGTTAGTGGATTCATGCATTTTTAAGTCAATAGACATGTGTTTATGCATAAGAGTCATTCACGATGTTATTATCATTTGTGTTTGAAAAAGAAGAAAAAATAATTTTTGGGTGTATTTTAGAAGTTAGTCAAACCTAGTTTTTTTCGACAATTTCCCCGAAATGTTTTCATGCATATTAGGGATCATTTTGCAACTTCCATATATTTTACCATTATTTTATGTAATTTAGGGACTATTTTTCAATTTTCATGTATTTTGGGGAATTTTCATATATTTTAGGGCCATTTAGGTTATTTTATGTAATTTAGGGATCATTTGGCAATTCCATGCATTTTAGAACCATTTAGGTTATTTCTCATAATCTAGGGGTTATTTTGCATTTTCCATGCATTTAAAGGCCATTTAGAGTATTTCACGTAATCTAGGATAATTCTAGGAATTTCCATTATTTCATAACCATGTGGGTATTTTCACATCAATATATGCTCATTAGGGTTATTTTAATAAGTTCATGAGAAAACCAAGTCCCTAAGGTCATGTGAGAACTTTCATGTCAATACATGTTCACTAGGTTCATTTAGGTAATAATACCTTAAAACCAAGTCTTTAAGGTTATGTGGAAACATTCATGTTGAAACATGTCCATTAACGTCATCTATGTAATATTACGTTAATACTAAGTCCTTAGGGTCATGTGGGAACTTTCATGTTGATACATGTTCATTAAAAGTTTTTAGGTTTATAAAAATTGCATTAATACATATGGGACTTTAACGTTGATGCATGTAAATTATGGGCATATAGGTAATTTTGCATAAATACCAAGTCCCTAAGGTCATGTGAAATTTCATGTCGAAAGATATCCTATAGGGTTACTTAGGTAACATTACATTAATATTGAGTATAAGGTTATACGGGAACGTTCATGTAGATGCATGTCCTTTAGAGTCAGTTAATAAACCGATCATATATTTATTAATTATAATATAAGTTTACATCAAAGATAAGGTTACATCCCCGAGTTAAAAAAGTCCATAGATGTTATCTAGATAGTATATAAAAGGCTCTCATTGATTATTTCAAACAAAGAAATATCCTCTTTAAGTAAGTAAATCATAATTTTTTAAGTTTTTCGAGGAATAGAACTTTCATATTCCTCCGGCCTTTCAGAAAGGATATAAAAAATATTTTGCTTTTCAAAATTGATTGAAACCTAATTTACTTAAAATTGGAATAATAACATTAATTTTTAATAATATCAAACAATGAGAATTATAGTTAAATACCAAAAATTAAAGCCAACTTTAATCTAACTTTGGATAATGTTGGTGTCTGCCCTTGATCCAATCAGATTAGGACAAGGGATAAATTGTCAAATAACTACATTCATGCTACAAAGTTAATGTAACGTAGGTTTTCCTTGCTGTCAGTGGCATGATTGACACTTATGCAAGCACTAATTGATGAAACCCATGGAACTTTATTAGGCCTTGCAAAGAAATTGCAATGAGTTGAAATTATGAGATTCTTATGCATCAAAGCCTAGTTGCACAAAAATGTTCTTGGTCATCGTATTGTCAAGAAGGGGCATGGACAATGCTCAGAGATGAACTTATGTTATGCCTTTTTACTGAGGAAGTAAGCAACCAATCTCATAGGTTGCAGCATACGAGATGCATGGGATGGCATGGAGGTGCTTGTTTTGTGAAAATAAGTTCACTAAACATGGCCCGAATGAGAACTCCATTTGGTATAAGTCATTCAAGTGTCTATAGAATATGTTCTCATGTGCAAGTAATGTATAGTAGTCCTTTGACTTGTGATACTAGCTTATCTCATATGAGGAGTGTTCTATTATGAACTGGTCCATAATAGATGAATGCTTATGATAAGGTGGTTTTGGGTATAGGATGAATCATATGCTAGATGAATGAGTGATTTGGAAAGGATTCATCACTCCTAGTGACAACTGGAGGTATATTCTTAATGATCTTGACTATGGTTAATTGGATAAAAGTTTCTGGCCAAAGCATAACAGATTATGAGGAATAGTAACTCATAAGATCCATGATCATTAACCACGAGTTAAAAGAACTAATATGGATAATGGTTTAGGTAGAAATTGCACCATGCTCATCCTCAATCTAGGATATACGATGAAAGGACTATACTACACTGATAGGCTAGTTACTAAATGGTCTATAAGGTCACATTGACTTTTCAACATTTTGGTGGTCATAATGGGTTGCAAGATCCCAGTCTTGATCTATGAACATGATTAACAAGATTATTTATGTTCATTGCCAACATTTTGGGAACCTAATAGGTCACACACAATAAAGTAGACTTGTTTAAGTAAATCTGAGATTTAATTAAGTATGACTTAATTAAATAAAAAGTAATTTGAATGAAAGATTAATTGAATAATTTAATTATTTGAGACAAATTTTGATTTGTGAAATCTAGATTTTGTTGTTTAATTAAGACATTAATTAACAAGATTGTCTTACTTAAATAATGTCTAAATTATGATGTAAAGTGTAATGCTGGAGAAACACTAGTTCTAGTTGAAACAGGATTTCACTTAGACTTGAGATTTAATTTAGAATCAATTTCCTATCTTGTTAATTTATTTATTATCCCGTTAAATATTATTGTAATATTATGATAATTAATATTAAATAATATTAAAAATTAAGTTAAAAATAGTTTTAACTTAATTGAGGATTTCAAATGATAAAATCCATAAAGATGTATGTTTACTAGCTAAATTATGTTTCAAATTTATTTATTTTTTTATATTAATAATTATATTATTAAATAAATATTTTTATTTATTTGGATAAATAAAGAATTTAAATATTTGGGTTAAATTTAAAGGAACACCTTAGGCCTAGTTAACCTTATATTATGCTAAACCTTAAATTAATCGAAGCTTGTTGGGCCTAAGGTTTAGGGTAATTTGACCAGGCCAGGGCAAAAGGGTGGGTTGACCATTTAATTATCCTGCAACAAGGAAAATATTATAGGTTGTTTTAGGAGTTTTAACTAAATCAAAACTCTTCAATCCAAAAGCTAGTGTATATAGATATATTGGCCTAAAGGGTGATATATGAGAGTTTACCTAATTTTAAGATAGAAAGATGTTGAATATGTTGAGAGAATAATTTTTATTAAGAAAAAATTATTTTTGTTAAACGATATTCCCATCTGTGCAAAATCCTAGATATTGCATCATCTCCTTGTCAAAATTATGGTTGGTGCAATTTTGGTTTCTTCATTCTTCTTGGTTGTTGTCTAATACAAGATTTATAGTTACCTTTTGCTTGAGGGTTAACAACCTTTTTGGCTAGCATTGGAGAACCGTCAAGCCTCAAGAAGGTTTCAATAGCTATCTATGTGAATAACCATTAGAGGTAGGACATATGTGTTGCTTGTGGTTTATAAGAATCTTTCCAGAAACCAACTTCTCAAAATATTTTGTGTTTAGATTTTGACATCTAAAACCAAGCTAACTTCTGATCGTATAGATGATTAAATCTTGAATTAAAATTTTAAAGTTTACTACATTTATGTCTTTCCTTAAAGATCTATAGGAAGCCTTGTTATTTTTGCGTTTATTACTTTTGCTGCTATTTTCTTTATGTTTTATTAATTTTGAACTCCAATATATGTATGAGGCTAGACTTTATCGGGATATGAGATCCCTTCATAGAACACATAATTAGTAGGTACTAATTTATATATGTCATGAAAGGACATATCTTTCTCTCTATGTAACTGGCCACTGAACCCTTTTCACTTTGATCTTTGGTTAATATGTAAATCTAGGGTTTTGTAACCTTTAAAATATGAACATAGGTAGGTAACCAATCTCACCCAGCAAAAATAGATTTGTGGGGACTTTATGTCGATTGGCCATTTTGTAATGGCCATTTAAGGTTAAATTAGATGTGCAATTTGATCTAACTTACCAAGCCCTGTTCGAATTATTAGAATCCCTAGCATAGTTTGACTTCATGCTATTGTTGAATAAAAACAAAAATTATAGTAAATAATGTAACAAAAAGTAAATCAAGAAATAGCCAGTCTTCTCTATGGTTATTTAGGTTAGGATTTGCATGCAGTAATTGATATTAAAATATGGTAAATGTTAGTGTGAACCCTGCAAGCCAATCATTGTGGCTTGTAAGGCATTATCATTTAGTGATTTCTTCTAATCAAACATTATATTTATTTAATGTTATAAAGTTACTTCATTATCCATAAGGTGTAATTGTCTAATTCTTATAAACAAGTTATATAGATAAAGCCCATGAAACACATTGGCCTTACAAGGGGATTGTAAAAAATTATAATTATGAGATCCTTGTGCATCAAAGTTATGTTTCTAAAAATGTTCTTGGTCATTGTGTTGGCAAGATAAAGCATTGGCAATGCAGAAAAACTAGCATATGTAAGCCTCTATGCATATAATGCATGTAACTGATCTCATAAATTAAAGTACAGGATACTTGAGGACATCATACGGGTGCTAGTTATGGTAACAAATTTATTAAACATGACCTATTCTCAGAGCTCCATGTGGTATTTCACTAAGTGTTCATGGAAATACTTTCATGTGTTAATAATATAAGTGATCTTTAGACTTGTGACACTAGGTCATCTCATATAAAGAGAGTCATACTTTGCTTCCATTATGAATGGTTCGATAATAGATGGATGCTTATGGTATGGTGGTTTTGGGTATGGCAAGAATCTTATAGTAAGTGAATGAGTGGTCCAGAGAGGATTCATCACCCTAAGTGATAGAAGGATACATATCTCACATATACTTGGCCTGTGTTAACTCAAAGTCCTTGGCGAAAGCAATACTGATTATGGAGTTAACACATAAGGTTGCATACTAAAATGGAATAGGCTAAGAGTGGATATTAAACCATGCTCTTACTAATTCTAGGATATATGGCAAATGGGTATTTATTACATTAAGATACTGAACACTGAAGGGCTTGTCAAAAGTATATTAACATTCCCTATCTGTTAGGTGGCATGATGCATTGCTAGATGCCAATCTTGGTCTATAAATATAAAATATTCTCTATATTTAAAACACTTTTAATTAGTTCATCCAAAATTAGGCCCAATTATTAACTAACTAATATCTTGGCCTGATTTCATACCAATATGGCCCATGCTTATGAGCCTAGCCTTACACCAAGTCCTAATAGTTTATTTAAAACTAGGCCTATTTGACTTAAATAACTAGGGCTTTTGGCCAACCTCTATTTACATGCAGGAAAATTTAATTCTCAATTAAGTTTCTAGCCTAAGTAAAACAATTTTACTTCATGTAACTATAATTAAATAATTATTTAATTTGCTATAAATATTTTTTGACACAAAAACCAAGAATCCCTATTTACATGTATACAATTTGATATTATCTTGGTAAGATATTCTTATTTTTATTGCCACATGAAGACATTTCTAATTATATTTCTTAAACCTAACTTATATATAATTCTTAATTGAACCAATTCAATTATATCTTTCTCATTATACCTTTTATTTAATTAAGTCTTAATTAAATCTTGATTTCAATCTAACAAATCCATCTTATTGTGTGTGACCAATTAGGTTCCTAATGTGTTGGCAATGAACATAATTAATTATATTAACTACATTCATGGATCAAGAGTGGGATCTAGTAACTTATCATGACCTCTCAAATGTTGAAAAGTCAATGTGACATCATCAAAACCTTTCAATAACCAGCCTATTAGTGTAATATGGTCCTTTTACAAAATATCTTAGAATGAGCATGAACATGGTGCAGTGCCTACCCATGCTTCAATCCATATTACTTTTTATAGCTTATGGTTAATGATCAAGAATTTATGAAGAATGATTCCTTATAATTCCCAGTGCTTTGGCGAAAGTTTTTTTTTTGATTAACCATGTTAAGAACAATCAAGATACATCTCTGATGTCATTAGGAATGGTAAATCCTCCTTAGATCTCTTTTTCATCTATCATATCCACGCCCAAAAACCACCCTTCCTTTGGCATCCATCCTTGTGTACTTATTCATGATGATCTTTAAATATGATATTCCCTATAAGAGATAACCTGGTATCACAAGTCAGAGGACTTCTTGCACGAGTGGCGCATGGGAAAATATCCATAGACACTAATGTGACTAATATTAAATGGAGTTATTATACAGGCTATGTTTAGGACAAAAGTATCAATACACATCAAAATGTATCAATACACTAATGAATGTATCGATACATTTTCCATATATATCAATGCATAACAAAATGCCTAATTTATTGATACAAATCCCCATTGTATTGATACATTTGAGCAATTTTACTTGGTATGTATCATTTTCCTCCTTGTGCAATATTGGTTTAAAACATAAGTCTGGCCACGTTTTTGCTTCCAAAAATTACTCAAATCTCTGCCAGACCTTATTATTAGACTTCTAATTAGGTTTAATTGATTTTTGAGGCCTAAATAGCAAGAGAGTGCTTACATTTTCATAGCATAATTCAACTTGTTAAAAGGGCATTTTGTATTTTTGGTGCATGTTAGTCTATATAGAGTAGCTTAATCCACTATACAGCCAATGCAAATGTAAAAAAGCTATAAATGGTACCATGACTCATCATATGGTACATAAAAATTACCAAAAATATGAAAATTTACCAAGTTTTGTCAGCTGAATATCACCCTCTTTATAACCCATATTTCATGCTCGACTATTCATTCTTCATTCTTCAACCACTTTTCGAAGCCCAAAAAAATTTCTTCTTTCATCATACATAAAAACTAGAAGAAAGCTTCAGCAAAAGCAAAAAAGAAAGAGGAAAAGGTTCGAGCCTTTATTGGTATGTTCAATCTTTTCTTTTTATTTTCATGCATTTTAAATATTTCTCATGTCATCTTAGCAAGCTTTTTCATGAAACCATGAACCTTTTGGTAGGAAGTTCATGCATTTTTTAGCTTGGTTTAATGATGTTTGATTTCACGTTGCTTTGATGATGCTATAATGTTATTTGAGTGATTAAATCTCATTTTTCCTTCTTTTGGAACAATCACTATTTCATTGATTAACGATATTTTCCTCCACCATTTATGTTTAGTCTTTGATGATGTATGCTCATTTTAATATGCGTTAATATGGTTATGCTTTTGTTTGCATTTTTAGCATGGTTGCTTGTTAAAATGCCTTTGCTAATGTTTAATGCTTTGGATATATTTTTTTAGTTTATGAATACTTGCTCAAATGTCTCTTAGATTTGCTTATTTGAGAGCTTGCTGTTTTCGTAAAAACCACCCTAAGTTAAGTCAAGATTAACTTTAAATAATGAGAATTAATTTTAATTTATTACTTTCAACATGTTGATTCCTCAACCTTGGGTAGAATCAAGTGTTTTTTGTTTTAATTCATGGCCTAACATAACAACATAAAATCTATTTTCTACTCAAAAGATATTTAGTTTGCAACATGTTTATCAAAATGTCTTGATATGGTGAACTTTTATGTTGTCAATTGAATGGCGTAGATAACAGATCACTCACTTGCCCAATTCCTTGAGACTTTGAATAAATCTATGATTATATTCCCATGGACACTAAGTATGGATATTCGTATGTTTGAGACTTGATATCTACTTAGGAAGTTCAAAAAATGTAAATAGCCTTATTTTGGCATTGGTAATAGCATGCTGCCCACATAGAAAATTATATCCAAGCCCTAAATTATTTTTTTGGTATTTTTCCACAAATGGCATTGTTTTATCTTTCCAATGGTATCTTTTTTTTTTCCTCCGGATGAGTCAGATGAAGGAGTTATGATTTTTTTAAAGAAGTACTATTCAAAAACGATAGGAACAACAATCAAGCTTAACTGCAAGCCACTTTTGGCCTATCAACTAATTTTTCTAGATTTTTAAAATATTTTTATGGAAAACTAGATGAAATTCCCTTTCCAAAAAGCTATACATCAATGACTAAATGAGTTGCAATGATTCTAGGGTGATTTTTCCAATTTTCCTACACATGCTGTCAGTGCTAAATCGAATCTAATTTCAAAAATTATTTTCTCCTAGAAGGTGATTTTCTAGAATTTTTTTTGAATATTTTTATATTAATCCTAGTCAAGTTACCTTTCCAACAATATCTTGTTTGCTACCTAAAACTTTTGGATGAGCCCAAAAGTTTGCTACCTAAAATTCAAGAAGAAAAATAGCACGAAATGGATCCCTATTTTCAACATTAACCAATATTCAGTTATTTTCCCTAAACACCTTTCTGAGGCATTCGGATGCCTTGAATGGGTCCGTTGGGCTCCCAATAAATTTATGAGTCATGCATGTATACCATTACGTTCAGATCGAGGCCTAACCATTTTCAAAAAATCAATTTAATACTTTATTAATCTTTTGGTTTTAAATAAAAAATCCACCATTTCTCATTAAATTAGCCAAAAATATTCCATTTTCCAAAAAAACCAGAATTTCATCCATATGGGTTTTCAATCCCATTTTTCAAAAATTTCATCAGAACTCAAAAATTTCTCTCTTTCGGATTTCTTTGGATTTTTCAACAAAAATTCAGTTTTTATGCCTTAAACAACCAATGAATCTAAACTTGTCTCAAGGTTATTATTTCGGTTATATCTAGATAATCAATAACAAGTATGAGATAATTCTGACTAACCCTCTTCTTCTTTGCTTTATGTTTTTTGTTTTTTTTTTCAATATGTCTTTTATTTATGTATACCTTACAACGTGTTTTCTTTCTTGATGATAATTTTGCAGCCATATTTTAAAAACTGAATTTTCTAGAAATATCAATGCAATATTCAATATCTACTTCCTTTTAGTGCTTGATAAGAAATTTCCTTTTCAAATTAAAATCAAAAAATAATTTTTCCCAAAAACCTCTAGTCTCTCTATTTTTTGAGTTATATAGAGGAGTCTGAATTTCCTTTAAAACCAAATTTTTTTTGCTTTTAAAAAAAGGGATTATGTTCATGTAATGACTATTTAAAAATCTAACTCAAGATAGATTATGGCTAAATGGTATCAATTGAGAGCATTGTAGAGGTGCTAATCCTTCCCACATGTAATTGACTCTCGTACCCATTAACCAAACTTTGGAATATGTAAACCATAAAATTAAACCGTTAAGTTTTACAAATTTAAATTATTGATTTTAACAGGTTTTGAACCAGACCAAGCTTAAATGGTCGATGGCGACTCTATTGGTGTATGCCAAAAAACCAATTAGATTGGACATGGGATATATAAACAATTAACTATATACATGTTACTATATTATAATGACAAAGGTTTTCCTTCATACATGTTACTATATAATGTTGATATCCTTTTCCTCAAAGTTATTTCTAAAATGTTCCTAATCATTGTATTGTCAAGAAACGACATTGACAATACACAAGGACTAGCATATACTAAGCTTCTAAGCATTGGATGCATGCAACTCTTTGATCTCATAAAGTTAAAGTATATAGGATACTTAGGGATAGTATATAGGTGCTTGTTGTGCGGAAACAAGTTCACTATACATGGCCCATATGAGAACTCTGTTTGGCATTAGTCACTCAAATGTCTATGAAATATGTTCTTTTATGCCATTCATGTAAGTAGTCTTCATTCTTGTCATACTAGGTCATCTCGCACAGGGATTGTTACACTTTGATCCATTACAAATGGGTCTACAATGGATAGATACCAAATAAAAATGGTATTGGGTATTACATTAGACATAATTGGATGAGTAATCCAAAAAGGATTCACCACTCGAGTGACATGGGAGACATATCTCACCTGATCATGGCTATGGTTAATTAATTAAAGTTTTCACCAAAGCATAGTGAATTATGAGGAATCGTTCTTCATAGATTCATGATCGTTAACCTTGAGTTGCAAGATCTAACATGGGTTGAAGCATGAGTAGACATTGTACCATGCTGATGCTCATTCTTGGATATATGGTGAAAGAACCGTATTACACTAATAAGCTAGTTCCTGAAAGGTTTGATGAGGTCATATCAACTCTTAAACATTTGGGTGGTCATGATAGGTTGTTAGATCCTGCTTTTGATCCATAAATGTAATTAATTAGATTAATTATGTTCATTTTCAACATGATGAGAATCCAATGGGTCACACACAATAGGATGATATAGTTAAATTAAAATGAAGATTTAATTAAGTATGATTTAATTAAATAAAAGATGATTAAATGGAGGATTTAATTGAAAAGTTCAATTAAGAATTAATTTAAGACACAAAATTTAGATTTTATGAAATCTAAGATTTTGTTTTTTTAAGATATCTAGATAAGATTTCTTATCCATATATTGTCAAAATTGAGAAATATTATGTCTAGATGGATAATGTCATTAAATTAGGGCATCACATAACGGACAATGTCCTAGATGAAATCCTTGGATAATCTTATCAAAATATTAATTATTTAGATAATCATTTTTAACAAGATTATATTAAATTAGAATTGTTTTAATTTAATTTATGAATTTTATGTAGATAAAAATTCATAAAAGGATTATTAAATTAGCCAAATTAGTTTCTACTTATTTATCTTAGTTTAATTAGGTGATAAATAAATCTCTGAAGAAACTTAGCCTAACTAAATGGTGCACTAAGCTAGAATTAAGTGTAGGTTCATGGTGCTTTGGCTGAATTCACTAGTCCCCTTTTGTGTACGAGGTTCAGCCACCATAATGAAGAGAGTTAGGATCAAATTGAATTACTCAAGGTGAAAGGTTTCACTTATGTAAGTATGATTTGATTAAAACTCTTCCAAGAAGAAGAGATTGAATTCGGCTAAATGACGATAGAAGGGGATGGCTAGTTGGTGTGGTGACAGAGTTAAAACATTTTGGCAGTGAATAAGTTTTGAGAAACATTTCTCTCTAAGTTCTCCCAAGTGCCATCATCCAAAGGGTAGGAAACCACCGTTGCCTCTACTTATTCCTTTTTTCTCCCTTGTACATTCATCTTTTTTCTAACATTATCCTGCTAGTGTTCTCAAATCAACGAAAGAAGAAGCAAACCAGTGTCATCTTTTGGTTATGAGTTGTTGAGTCTTTTGGCTAGCATTAAAGAACTGTTAATACTTAAGAAGGCTCCCGTTGTCATCAAGCAAAACAAGTATGTTGCTTGTGACCTTATAGATCTAATCAAACACCTTGGGCTCTTCTTTTTAAGAATCTTTTGGATTGAATTTGACTCCAAGTTTTGAAATCTGTGAGTTAGGTAACTTTTCATCAGATGCATGATTTAATTTTAAATCTATTTATTGTTTACTACATGTCAATTACCTTTTAAAGATCCATAAAAAAATCTAGCGGCTTTTGTGTTTAATGTTTTCACTGCCATATTATGTTGTTTTTTAATTTTAAACACTATTATTACTGAGGATGGACTTTACTGGGAGTACAGATTCCCTTCAAACTCTAAGTTTTTGGCCATTTTGTAGTAGCCATCGAAAGTCAATTAGATTAGCAATTTGTCTAGCAACCTTTCATAATCTAAAAATGAAAAACACTTTTTTTCTCATCCATTTCATAACAACAATCCCAATCAATGATTTTTTTAAGTTAGACGCATCTTCTATCAGTAAGAGGCATATTACGTCAAAGATAGATAAGTAAATTATTATAAAAGCATAGGTAATTTAAACCTTGGAAGGTATCACTAGCTTCATTTGATGGTTAACAAAACAGAAGCATAGAGCTTACTCCTACCTAATATTAGGTTCTATTCCCTGTCCAAGAAATTGACTGAGAGTTTAATGCAAATGTAAATGGATAATATGTGTCGGAGAAATAACAAACCTTTTTATTTTTCTCCTTGTCATTCCAAACTCTATTTGTTTTTGTTGAAAGAAGAAAAATTATAATAATCACAAGAAAAACAAATACAGGCAAAATATTAGTAGAAAAGTGAAAAATTATGTATAAAACAAAGGGAAAGGAATTATAGTGAAATAACGACCCAAAATTAAGGAGAACCAAAAAATCGGATAAGATGTGGCTAGTTGTAGTCTTGACTCTCTAACCAATCCTTAGTGGAGATTGCCAAGCTATTGTAGCATTCATTCCCTTAGGAGCCATCCTCATTATTGAAAGATTTTCAACTTTAAAATAAATTTTGATTTGGGATGATAGGTTAGAAAGAAGCATTTCTCGTGTTGGGATTAGAGAGATCATTGAATAAATTGCTTATCTAACTAATCTTTGAAGGCTACCTTGAAATTAGCAAAAACTAGAGTTGCTAGTGATAATTTAGGCTAGGTCTGATTGGACACCCATTAAAATCTATTCCTTAGAGTTATGAAACTCAAAGGAGCAATTTTATGTTCTGCATGAACTAGAGTTCTATAAGTGGCTTTAGGAGTTGTTATGCTTGGGGATAAATTATCCTGGTTTTGACTTTCTTAGTTTTAAATTGTAATTATTTTTGTAGAATCCACTTTAATCTTTAAATGAATTTATTAAAATAAAAAACAAAGTTTTCACATAAATTTTGTAGAACTCTGTCCCCAACCGACGATGGAAGCAAGACATAAAATTTTTGCTAAAACAATCTTTGAGCTTGATTTCAAAAATGGTACTTCAGATTGAGCACCAGAAAGGCTCCAACTCAAAGCATTGCTTTGATTTTTTTTTTAAATATTTAATTTGAAATTCATTTCTGCATCGTTGTCACCAATAAATGAAATATGTTAGGGGGGAATTTAAAAAGTTAGGCCTATGATTAGCCATGTCATACTTGGTCCTCAATTTTTTCGATTTTGATAATTATTTAACTATAATTCCTTTTCATCTTTGTCTACTCTTTTTTGGTCATGATTTTTGTCTTTTGATCATCAAAGATTCCCTTGTTCCTAGATAAATATTAATCTAATAATTATGGTAATAAGGGGTAAACAAAAGGTTTGGTTATTTCCCTAACATATATTATGCACTTGCATTTGCATTAGATTCTTACCAAACTCCATCAGGGGATTAAGGTCCCAAATATTAAGAGAAAATAGTTTATCAACCTTTGTGAATAACCCTTTATATAGGTATAGCAAAAACTTTTAGGGTATAAATTACTTTATGTCTCTCATGAGCAACCTTCCATATTTGCATAGTGAAATACATCCACCGGATCAAACTCGTTCCACTAAACTTAGGATAGGCCTAGGATCGAGGTGCTTTGACTATCTTTAGTAGATGGAAATGTGATTCAGATGCCAATTTAGATGTCAACTTAAACATTATATAGTGAACACTATGAGCCAATCCATGTTAAATAATACCGAAACACTATTAGAAAAACCAAAAGAATAAAAACACTTAGCAATGATGAACTAACGTTATTACCCATGTTTGCAATCTTATACTATAAGAGACATCTTAGATTTCATTGTTTAACTAGGACACGTTATTATGCTATCCGATTGATGGCTAACCTTTCACAATAAGTAAGTGGTGATAGTTAAATGTAGTCACTTACAAGGTCCTTTGTCGCCCTAAAAAAAGTCATATCCAACTAGAATAAGATGTTATGACGTTCAAATGATGGCTTAATGTACACCTATCGTAAGTGGTAGTAAATGAACATCACTACCTATCGGGTTAGTTTTACCCCTATGAGGTACCATATCACCTTAATAAGAGTGATTGTTTTAACCTAGACACATTGTTATGCTATGTGGACACTTATATTGTCATAGTATTTACAATTTCATGCCTGTCCCTCAGCATCATAACACCTATTATCGGCATAATTTTTGTCATTTATTTTATGTTCATTTTTTATTCTTTATTCTTTTATGTAATATTTGTAATCGTCGCTAACCTATTTCCCTTATTCTTATGGGATAATTGGCTAAAGGTCTAATGTTTTAGCAAGGGTGTCTGTCATAAAGCAATAGCTCATTTTTGTTCTCAATTTTTTAGAGAAGTCAGAGCATGGTCAGAGGGTCAATATAATGAAAATAGGATATCCGTAAGCCTAATTATGTCTCGATGATACACAAAATGGTCAAGATTGGGTACCATCAGAATGCTTAGCTAGATTTGAAGTAAATTTGGGCTAGTTAAAGTAATAATAAGAAGGAGTAATTCATAAAGAGATATAAAGACATAGCCCTCGTACTCTAAGTTTGGTTTGATTTTGGCTGGTTAAGCAGCATCATAGTTTTGGAATCTGGCGTACTAATGCTTCATCTTTAATAAAGAAGATCTGGTCCCCACCATCGATGAATACACTGCATTACTCAACATTAAAAGGGAAAAGTTTGATAGGATACACTACAAAGTGCTACTGCCATAACCTTTCAAGAAAAGACTAGTACAGAGCCAAAAAGGCATAAACTGATAGCTAGGTCAAGGTGAAGGGGAATAGTGAGTGCATTTCTTAGGTTAGTCTAAGGGAAGCAATGGCAAGTTTCATTGATGAAAGGAAAATTCAGGATATCAGTGCATTGGCAATATACAGACTAGTTATATTCTTGAAAACCTTAAGGTACATAAAGGTGGCTATCATAGATTTCTTTCTGCAATTGTGCTGCAATATTAGTCTTACACCCGCCATTATTGCCAAGACCATTCAAGACCTTAAATTATGCAAGAAAAGAGGGATATCTTGATTCATCAAACATGCCTTATTTCTTTATATTTAACTCATCAACTACTTTTGCATCGAAAAAAAAGAGTGCCATACAATTTTTTGCCTAACTTTAACCCTCTTTCCTTAAAAAAAGTTTGAGGAATGGTGGGTTAAGAAATTTTAAAATCTTAAAAGAGAGAGTTGTATCGAATGCCTTTTGGATTCCTCTTCAACAGATCATATATATATGCAGAGATCATAGTTGTGTGCCACTTATGGAACTATAGGGAAGCACTAGCTGGGCACCTATGCTAGTACTATGATAGTTCTAGTGCCGTCATGTCACCCTTTTCATTTAAGATCTCAAGCATTGATACTTTAATTTTGGTGAAGCCAAATAAAAGTTGAAAGTCCAATAGCCTTCCATTCTCAGAGGCAAGTCCATTGCATGGAAAGATATTGAAGAGAAAGCAAAATGACTTTAAGATATGAGGAATGGAGGATGTAGACACCTTATTTTGTTCGGGCCTCTTTCGAATGAACTATGCCCAAGCGGAGACTTTTAGATGAAATGCACCCATCTCTCTTCTTTAGGCCCAAATTTTGACATCATGAGATTTAATTAGAAGCTAGTATAATCAAATAATAAAAATAAAAAATGGAGACAAACTGTTGGGTGCCATGTCATCAGGCACTATAAGCGACACGATAGCAAAAATTTTTTACGAGAACGATTTAAAATGCCTAAGAACCATGCTGAAAAAGGTAAAAAGATGTTATTCATTAATGTATTAATACATTATCATGTTTCGATCATTCTAAGCATTATTAAAGTTATTCGAAAGAGTACAGAACATTTCCTATCATTCCTTACTAAGATGAGTTGTTCAAAAAGTCGAAGGTATGAAATATCTACATTTTTGCATGCAAGTCTTGATATATGGCTGCTAGGTATTGATACAAGTTCCACATCATCAAAATTTGAAAATTTTGCTAATTTTACTGATATAAAGGGCATAGTATCGATACTTAAGGTGACGTATCGATATAGGCTTATGTTATAGCTAAAATCATGATTTTTGGACAATTTATTAGTACAAAATTGGGAGTATCAATATAGCCTTGATAGTATCAATACAAGCCATGTGGTTTCAAGATTGAAAGGAGTGTTTGCTATATGTATTGATGCAAAGTTCTTTATCTTGAGATTGGAAGGCAAAACTTGTTATGTATATCGATACAAATACATAGTATTGATACTAGAATACAAAATTTGCTTTTTATATTGATACAAAATCCTTTATAGCAATACTAGAATGCAATTTTTATTAGTTCATGCCATTTTCAACCATTGGACCATTAATCTAAAAATTTGATTTGGCTACATTTTGGCACCAAAAATCATTAAAATTCATAACATGCCTTGATATTGACTTATGATTGGATTAAATGAAATTTTTAGGCCAAAAATGACTTGAAAATGGGACATTTTCATGGAAAACATGGTTTGTTTGGGAGCATGCTTGGCTTTTTTCCATCTGTAGACTTTTCTGTCACTTTGCTCCCCCACTTTGGCTACCAAAGCCAATAAAAATCCAACAACTAAGAATAGTATCTAAAGTAGTTATGTTGTACATAGGGAAAATTCAAAAATACCCATGCTTTTGCTTTAAAACACGTTGGCTGAGCATTAGATTATAAAAGAACCAACTTTGGCTCAGCCAACACACATATTCCTAAACTTTCCAAAAAAAAAACACTCAGCCACCAAGAAACCAAAAAAATCACTATTCATTTTCGTAGCTTCTTTAAACCATCATCAAAGAACTTTCAAAAACCCTTTCTTTTCTTCATTTACACTATCTAATCTACCTTTTATTGATATTAAAGCCTCTAAACTCTTTATTTTCATTCCTTTCTTGCTAATTGATAGTAAAGGAAAGGAAAACAGTGAGCTATAAATCTAAAAAAATTTTTGCTTAACATCTCTAGCAAGGTTTCTAACCCTTTGGGTATAATGCTTATTCCTCTACCATTCATTTAGTTTCCTTTTACATTTGTATCATTTTAGTGAACCAAAATCCATGTGATCATGACCTTTTTCTAGGATGATTCATGCATTTTATCATTTCATTTATGGTAGGCTTAGGATTTTTGATGCCACATTGACCCATTTATGATGTTTTACTATACTTATGTGTTAGTTTTACCTTAAAATCATTTTTTAATCCATCTTGAAAATTCTAGCATGCCTTTTCTTGGTTAGACATGTTCAAATCATCTCTTATGGCATAACTCTTGATGCTGTTCATGAACCTAACATCTTTATGCACTTTCTTGCTTATTTTCATTAATATTTATCATATCTTTTATGTTAAAATGTCATCTTTGTCTATTTACAAAAGCTATCCATGTTCATTGTCATATATGTCATATTTGTTCATATCATGTTTGTCAAGATGTTTGTTTGCTTGCTGCAAAAATCTATTTTTCAAAAAAAACCTAAGTTAAATCTATGTTACCTATAATAAATGAAGATTAACATGAATTTAATGTTTTCATTAAGTGGACCTCCAATCTTAGGGAAAAATCAAGCTTTTTATGTCTATATTCATGGTTAAATAAGATTAAACATCTTGATTTTCATAATAAAATACTTTTTGCTTGTTTTAAAGTGGTTATGCCTTGATTTTTTTAGATTTAATACCCTTTGCTAGAGACTTTGTTTAATGGGTTGTTCCATTATCCCAAACTACCCTAAGATTGTACCAATAAGCGTGTGAAGCCTCTGTCACTGACCCTTTTTATTATGGCCATTCGGATGTCTATAACCTCAGCCTAGTCCTAAAAAACTCAAAAACCGAAAAATCCCTTGTTTTTACCCTGGCAGCATTGTAGTCATAATTTGAAAATTCATTTTTCATCCATAAAACATTTGTCTAGAACTTCTTAGTATTTTTTTCCCTTAAAGGGCATCAAATTACCTCTCCAGCAATGTCTTGTTAGTCCTTAAATCGTTCTAGATGACAGAGTTATGATTTTGTGAACCTTTGCTGTTTGAAACCCTTAGAATCAATAATTTACATTTTATTGGGGCCATTTCATCCCACCAGATGATTTTGGATTTTTAAAATATTTTTCCCAAAATGTTCATAAAATTTCTTTCTGAAAATGTATTATTTGTAATTAAATGCTTCCAAATAAGTCTTGAGTAGATTTTCAAAGTTTTTTACAACATTTTCCTTGCACATGTTCCCAGTGCTGAAGCAAACTCAGCTTTAAAAGTTAATTCCACCTAAAAAGTGATTTTCTAAGATTTTTGAAATAGTTTTATGTTAAGAATTATCAAGTTATCTTTCTAACGATACCTTGTTTACCCCTGAAGCCTTTGGATGAACCTAGAATATACTTGGAAAGGGTGATAGCATGATGTTATTCACTATTTTTAGACTTAAGAAAAATTAGAACAATTTTCTTTAACCATTTTTTTAAGGCATGCAAATGTCTCAAAATGCGTCTGATTGATTCCCCATGGGATCGAGTACCACAACACAATCCCTTAGGCTCAGATTAAGGCACACGAATTTTTAATTAATTTGGTCTTTTATTTCAATTGCCAATTTTAATTCAAATTCAATCTTTTTATCAAAAAAATTTCACTCTAAAAAATTACTAAAATTTCCATCTTTGAGGATACTCCAACCTATGCTCCGAGTAGAGACTCTAGCCCTACTCTTAGAAACTTACTAAAATTTCAAAAAGTTACTAAAATTTTCATCATTGGGGATACTCTAACCCTACTTTTCACTCAAAATCTGAATTTTCTCTCTTCTAGACTTTCATGGGCCTTTAATTGAAACATTTTCTTTATACCTTAAGAGACCAATGAGTCCAAATGTGTCTCAAAATTATTATCTCGATTGCTCCTCAATAATCAAAGATAATTACAATATGCATTTCAACTGTCCCTTATTTTTTATGCTTTTATGTGTTTATTTTTATGCAATTTTACTATATTCTAAATTATTTTTTAAAATTATAAGACAAAGTTCCTATCGGTTTCTCTTTGGTGTTTGACACTGAATATTTGATTTGTAAAATTAAATCCAAGGATATCTTCATAAAAAAATGCCTATGTTTCCTATATCTTCAGGGTGCATATATGATTTAAAATTTTCCTTAAAACCCAAATTGACAATTTTTATACAAATTTGATGTATAAAAAAGGGATTATATCAAAAGAATGACAAGTCTAGGTAACTAAAACTATTGTAAAACATGGTTAGAGGTATCGATTTTGGAAATCATAGGGTGCTAATTCTTTTTCACACATAATCAACTCTTGAACCCAACCGATGAATCTTTAGACCTTGTGGACCTTAAAATTGAAGTTTTAAGTTTTGTAACATGGAATATCATTTTCAATAGGCATCAGATCATACGTAGCCCAAATGATCGGTAGTGACTCAAAGTCTATGGCCACTTCATGGTGGCCATCCAAGGTTAATTGGACAAGTGATTCATTTGACGATCCATCCCTTTACTATCATTTCATCATGCTATATAGAAATCCACCTAAAGGTAATTCCTCTCAAGTAGCATGTGTCACCATCCAAGAAATTTGGGTATATGCTAGGTGCACGTTGCGATAGCTTGGCGACTCAACTAGGAATAATTTAGAGAGTTAGGCCTATGACTAGCCATGTCTTACTTGGTCCTCAGTTTCTTCAATTTTGGTCATTATTTAACTATAATTCCCTTTCATTTTTATTTCCTAATCTTTTACTTCTTAAGTTTTTTGTCTTGTAATCATCAAAAACTTCTTTTTTTTCTTGAATAAATATTGATTTGATGAGTATGGTAATAAAAGGTAAAAAAAGGTTTAATTGTTTCCCTAAGAGACACTGTGCACTTGCATTTATACTAGGCTCTCACCAAACTCCATGGTAGGATTAGGTTGCCAAAATATTAGGAGATAGTGAGCTATTCGCCTTCATAAGTAACCCTCCAAATAAGCATAGCAATAACTTCGGTTGTAAATTACCTTTATCTCTTGTGAGTAATCCTCTATATTTGCATAAGGAAATAAATTCATCGAATTGAACCCATTTCACTAAGCCTATGGCGGGCCTAGGATCACGTGCCTTAACTTTCCATACTAAATAGATGAGTAATTTGGATACCGATCTAGATGTCAAATCAATGTTGCAATGTGATTTGCATACGAATCCTGACTAGCAAGACTTAAAAGATGGGTATACGCCTCGTCCTATATATATATATATCTATGTATCATTATTTTTTTAATTTAAGGGCCATATCATTATTATTTTTGTTCCCTTTTGTGTTTGGGGACAAATTGTTAACTTGAATTACTTACTTGACTTAAATTTAAATAGTCATTATGAAATGACCCTTTGTTTGGAGTTACCACCAATCTATTTTAGCAAGGTGAGATTGCTCACCTTCCAGAGTTTATATTTCGAGGGTTATGAAACCTTTTAAACAAACTCTAAAATTTGTGATAATACTAAAGATCGTGTGAAAAGGTTCAAGAGTCGATTATAATCACGAGTAAAGATTGATCTCTCTCATGAGGCTGGTAATTGGTACCTTATTAATCATGTGTTACTTTAAATTTCATGTTTTATTCAATTTCAATAGTCGACATTTAATTAAAATTCCCACATATAAAAATAAAATTTTATGAAACAAATTTATTTATTCCATATGACAAAAATAAAGTTTTTAATATTTTTTGAAAATTAAATATCTTTCATACCATACCAAAGAGTCGAGGTATAAAAAAAGTTTTATCGTTATCTTTGGCAACCTATCGGAGAGCTGGAGGAATACGAAAGATTTAAAATCAAAATATCCTTCACACACTATAAAAGGGTTGGAGGAATACAAAAGTTTTATTTTTATGAAATTCTTAAAAAAATCCCTATTTTCTCTTTTCAAGAGGTTATACCTTTATTGAGGTGACTTCCATATTCTGGTAAGCACACCTATTGATTAATTCAACTAAGATGTACTGCCTCAATTTTTTGAAAATTTTTAATATTAAAAAAATAAAAAAATAAGAAAAACCTATTCTAATACCTAAACTTGGTCAAAGAGACTAACATGTCCTCTAAAGTACATTTTCAACATAGAAGTATCCAGGTGACCTCAAAGGACTTGATTCTAAGGTAAATTCCTAAAAGTCCCCAAGTTTTACCTTTGACATAAAAGTGTCTTAGTAATCAGAAAGGACTTGATAACATCATAAATTAACAAACCTGTTCCTACGATGCAGTTTTAACATGATCACAAAAGACTTGGTTTTAATTTAAATTACTAAAATGTCCCTAAGGTCTACCTTCAACATGAAAGTATCTCAATGACCTTAAAAGACTCGATATTATCATAAAAAGATGAACCTATCCTTACTATGCACTTTCGACATATAAGTATCCTAGTGATCATGTAGAATTTTGTATTAGAGTAAATTACTAAAGTACCTTTAATGTGTACTTTTGACATAGAAGTATCTCGATAACCCTAAAAGTGTAAAAACTAATTGATTTGACAAATTTACCTAAAAATGGTTAACTTATATAGTAAATATAACCTAAAATGCAAAATTACTAATAAGTCCTTATTTTTCCAAAACTACATATTACCCCCAAAAGGGCTAAAAAAGCTAAAAATATTTCTAAATGACCAAAATGCCCAAATGGGTAATTCGATGTGAGAAATGACCATTTTAACCTTAAAATACAAGGCTTTGCTAAATGGTCCCTGCACTTTTTTATTTTTACAAAATAGACCCTACATAAAATAAAATTCATAATCAAACATAAACATATCAAAATCAACAAGGAAAACATACCAAAAGTTAAAAGAGGCATCTGACCAACTAAAGCCTTGGAATATTTTTTTTAGTTTTTACAAATAAGCCCTTAAACTTTTTAAAATTACAAAAAGGCTTTTAAAAGGCTACAAGGGCATGTTATGCATTTTAACATGTCTAAAATGCATGAAAAAACCCCTAAATGTCTTAACATGGATACAGTCAAGCTTGAATGGCCTTGGAAAAAGTTATGTCTAAAATGCATGAAAAAACCCTTGTCTTAACATGGATACAGTCAAGCTTGAATGGCCTTGGCAAAAGTTGGTAATTTTTGCAATTTAGCCTTTATTTTTTTCGTAAATACTAAATAGCCTAAAAAATAAAAAATTTCACCAAATAACACATACATGGTTCGACTAACTTGGATATACCCAACTGAAGGCCCTAAAAATTTTGGGAAAATTATTTTTAGGCCACTATAAGTTTCAAACATCACAAAATAGTCTAAAACATATGAAAAGCATGAAAACTTTATCAAGAGCCATTATCATATTTAGTTGACCCATATAAGCATTAAAAACAATTTTATAATTTTGTGAATATATATATATATATATATATACATCACTAAGCTTAAATATGGACAAGATCATGAAAAATAATGAACATATCAATATTTTTCATCAACAATTAATATAAAAATACAAAAGAAAATAGCATAAAATTATATACAAATAATCACAATATCATTTCCATAACAAAACATGTATTTTGATAATAAAAATCAAATATTGCTAACAAAAATCAAATATAACAATCAAATCAGGAAAATTTGATCATGGCCTTCACACTTGGTTTTTAAACATGGATTAAGTTCCACAACAAGTAATGAAAAGGCTCATAGAAACATGCATGAAATCAACAAAAATCAAAAGTTTTTAAAGTGAAGCTTTCTTAAAAACTTGAAAAACTTAAGACATTTCTGGCATTTTTTTATTATGAAAGCCAACTTCTTCACTTCAAACATCCTCCTCCTATTTAAAAGAGGAAGGTTTAGCAATGAGGGGATGAAATCCCTCTTAGCTGAATGGCCATTGATTTTTTCTTATTATTTTTTATTTATTATTTTTGGTTAATTATATTTCTTTTAGATTTTTTGCTTTCTTCATAAGAATTAATTAATGAATTTGTCTTTATATGTTAATCAACATGTTGAGTCACCTAGCTTAATATTAGGGTTTATAATTATTTGATACTATTAACCTTACTGATTAATCCTAGTTAAATTAATTCTTGTATAATTGAATTATCAAATAATGAAATTAAAATAAATATACACAAAATTTTGAAATTTTATGACTAAATAAAATTATAATTTTAAATTTTATGATTGAAATGGTAAAAACTTTGAAATGGATGGACTAAATGATAAGGAACTAAAAGTTATAAATTGAAGAAATAAAATTTCACATAATAAATTCAATTACAAATTTAGCCATGTGAAAGGCCTAATTAAATACTCATTTGAAAATTTTTGGCCTAAAGTAATTAATAAAAATTTTGGAGAGAGAAAACTTTCATATTTTGTTATAAAATCCAAATAGGCCTTATTGGAAAGTAAAATGGGCCTATTTGAATATTCAAAAATAGGCTTGTTGGGCTTGTAGAGAATGATATGCTTTTGATAGGAAATCAAAAAGGGCTTGGCAAGCTTACTGGTTGAGAAATTAATAGGCTTATTGGGCCCCATTAGCAAAATTTGTAAGTTTTGAGCCTATTAAAAAAATTTGGCCTAAAAATAAAAGTACTAAATTTTTTTTAATAAAAATTCCAAGTGTTGAACTTTAAAGGATATTTTTGAAAAGTTTTATGTTTAAGAAAAAGACAACTAAAAATTTTAAACTTGAAAAATTTTATGAGAAAAATTCTAACAAAAGAAAATCGATATTTAAAAAAGGAAAACTCATAAAATAAATTAGAGTTTCAAAAACTAAATTAATATGAATTTAATAAAATTATTTCAAGAATTTTAAAAGTTCTAAACTTAGAAAAATTCTTTTGAAAAATTTGCAAAGCAAAAAACTTCATATTTTGAGAGTCTTGGGTGGCCACAAAGTTGGAGTCGCCACCGATCATTTTAGGCTAGGCAGAATTTGATGCCTATTGAAAATGATATTTTGAGTTGTGAAACTTAAAAAATCGATTTGAAGGTCTACAAAATCTAGAGATTCGTTGGTTGGGTTTAGGAGTAGGTTAGGTAGGGGGAAGGATTAGCATCCCCACGATGCCTGAAATCGGTACTTACTAACTATGTGTCACTTTTGTCTCGGTTACATCGATTCCATTTAGTCTTTATTTAGATATAATTCCTTTTAATACATGAAGTTCTATAAATTTAGATCAGGGTTTTTTTTTTTTAAGAAAATTAGCTCACATATGCACCTTGGAGATGTGAAAAATATAGGGATTTTTGTGAAAATAATGTTCTGATTGGGTTTAAAATTTGGATGTTCCATATTAGGCACTAGAGAGATACTAGCACAGAACATTACCTTGTATTGAAAAACAAATTTTAAACATGAATGCACGATAATCACTAGAAAATGAAATGTGTTAGTGAGATAAAAAATGAAATATAATAATATCATGAACAAGTAATTATAAACAAAAAAAATGTAAAAAGTAGAGAAGATCAAAATGTATCTCGTAATTATGTTCAATTATTGAAGAATAATCAGAATGACAATTTTAAAGGTTGGTCTGGATTCAATGGTAAGTTAAGGGACAAAGATGATTTCAATCAAAGAGTCTAAGGCATCTAGAAGAAAAAAATTTTAGAATTTTTAAGGTAAAGTGGGGTTGGAGTATCCCCTCAGAGAGGTAGGGTTGAAGTATCCCCAAAGATAGAGTTTAAAAAATATTTAAGAATAAAAAGAAAAAAATTTAAATTTTTGATTAAAAACAGGGTTGGAATATCCTCTTGGAATGGTTGGGTTGGAGTATCCTTAAAAATGAAAATCTTTGATAGCTTCAGATAAGGCTTAAGATCTTGAAGGTAGATCCTAAAGAAAATTTATGTTTTGAGTTAAAAATAGGGTTGAGGTATACCCTCAGAGCAATAGAGTTGGAGTATCTCCATTAATAAAAATTTTAATATGGGGAAAAAGACATCTAATATAAAGCCATTTCTATTTTTTAGCCTTGATTCAAGTCTGAGGGGGTTATGCTTTGATAGAATGAATCGGGCGCATTTTGAGACATTCGAATGTTTCAATAATATCTATCTAGAAAGGGAATGTTGTGAAATGTTTAGGAAAAATATTTAGAAATTTTATAAAAGTCTTTTGATTGGCCAAAATATCTTAAATAGAATATTACATGCTGGTTTCAAGGGTTCTAAATAGCAATGGTTTGAGAAATCATAACTCCCTTATTTAGGATGATTCGGGGGCAGGCAAGACACCTTTAGAAAGGTAATTTGATGCCCTTTACAAGAAAAATATTATAAAAATAAAAAATATTTTATGGTTTAAAAATGATTTTTAAAATTCAGACTGCTGTGCTATAGGATAAAAATAGGGGATTATTTGATTTTTTTAGGTACCTTAAATCGAACTCGAATTATGGATGTTAGAGCGTCCATAAAATAGGGAAAGGAATAGCACAGGCATCAGGAGTTCATAATCCCGAAGTAATTTAAGATGATGAAATAACCCGTTGACCATGCCATGAATGTGTTAAACTTGAGATCAAGGCTTAGTGTTTCTCGACTAAAAAAGGGATTCTTTTGCTTGAAAAACATCTTTAAACTTGTCTCACCATGAATTCAGAGCTAAAATATTTGTTTTATCCTAAGATTGGAATACTAATTCCATAAAAACATTAAATCCATGCTATTCTTCATCTATTAGAGGTGGCATAAACTTAACTTAGGGATTTTTTTAAAAATCGAGTTCTTTAGGAAACGAATAAGCATTTTAATGGAGATGTCATAAATAAAATACAGTGCATACAATGATAAACATGGATTAAACATGCTAACATATGAGGATGACGTTTTGGCATGAACGTGGTTGACAAAAATGTAAGAAGATGATAAATAGGGTGCATGGAGATGATATAAACATGTTTAAACAAAGGAATGGATGCTAAAGTTGTTAAGACAAAATTTTTATTTCATGAGACTCCTTAAAACACAAGAAAATGTATGAATATACATAAGATATATTAAGGTGACATTTAAATATAAGATGGATATATGAATATGGAAGGAACATTGCAAAAGATGCATGAATATAGGTTGTGCAATGAAACAAATGAAGTATGATGGGTTCATATATCCAAACAACATCAAGGTGTTAAGAAGGTCATCAAGATCCTAAGACTACCATAACCATGGTAGCAATAATGCATGAGAGTCTTAGGAAGGTTATAGTAGCATGAAGGGCTCACTAAAATAAAGTGGATAATAAAAACAGAAATTGTATGGAAAAGGTAGAAAATATACCAAAAAAAAACTTGAACTCTTTCTCTCTTCTTAAAGAAATGACTTTAAGCTTAGTTTCTTCCCTTTTTTTGCTATTATTTAGCAAGAAAAGGATGAAAAGAAGAAGCTTTCCAGAAATATGGTTGCTGGTGGGGTGTTTTATGGTGAAAGTGTGTAAAAGATTAAGTTTTTAAAGGTTTTCTACTGGTAGTTTTAGGGAGCTATGGGAATAAAGGATGGTTAAGGGTGAGAGGTGATGGAATAGTGTTTTTTGGTATGTTTTTAGAACTGGCATTGCTGGAAGATTTTTAAGAATGGAGAGTGTTCTAAGATTACTGAAGAGCTTTCTTGTAAAATACTTGAAGATCTTTTTCTAGGTAGCTGAAAGTCTCTTTTATTTAATGCTCAGCCAATCCCTTTAGGAAACAAAAACAACACATTTTTTTATCTTTATTCCCTGCACCAGGTGACATCTCTAGCTATTAAACTCAGCTAATTTTCTTTTTGTCAGTTCTACCATGCTGAGTAGGGAGGCAGAAAGGCTGTGATAGCCTACAACTGGAGATATGCCTGTATTTTTTTTACAACCATATATTTTATGAAAATGACCCTTATTATTAGCGATTTGGGCTCCTAAAATTAGTTTAAATCCATTCATAGGCCCAAAGTTAAGGTTTGTAATGTTTTATGATGGCTTCTTGATGCAAAAAACATGTTTGAATCATATTTTCAAAGGCTAAAAAATGGTTTGAACTGGGCAAAAATGCCTTAGTGCATCGGTAAATAAGGTTCTTTTTACCCATGAGTATTGCTACAATGCGATGTGCATCGATAATATGAGCAAAAAATGTTTCTAGTCTCCAGACTTAGAGGCATTTATGGATACTCCATGGATCTGTATCGACATTCATGCTTCTGTATTGATACATTTTGCCAAAAATTATAACTTTAGCTACTGCCAAAGTTTGTATCGATACAAACAGGCTGGGTATCGATACCACACCATAAGTATCAATACCAAACCCTCTTATATTGATATTACATGTGAAAATTCAAGTTTTTGGTAATGTAAAGGCCCTATATCAATGCTTATGCACTAATACAACTTGTGCACACCTGTGGTTTCCTGAGTTACCTCAACATGGTCATAAATAATGGGAAACTGAACCATGTACCCATCTGAATGACTCTGGTAACACCATGAAAAAATAACCTTCAATGCCTCTTTTTACATTTTTCTTTAATATGACTTATAGGCATTTCAAACCTTCCCAAAAATTTTTTTGCTAGGTGCCATGTCATCTAATAGTGCTTAACGGCATGGCACCCTACAATCATCCCTTAGTTTTTATTTTTATTTTCTGGTTTTATCATCTTTCACTGAAGTCCTATAATACAAAAAATGGCTCAACCAAAATGAGCTGTGTACAACTACCCTTTTTTGGTTGTTGCTAATTAGTAAGTGTAGGGCAAAGACAAATAGGCACCATTTTGTTTGAATGGGATGATAAATTAGTGTACCTATAGAAAAGTAGAGAGCAATTTACTATAACATTGAGATGGGTTGAACAACTTATGAAAAGGAAGATTTTAATAAGTTTTGTAGGGTTTGACCTCACTATTGGTTTATTTTTTAGGTTTAATCTCAAACAAGTGCCATTAGTTTGTGTGGGCTTTGAGGTACATAAAGAAATATGTCTAGCTCTTTATGAACTAAGATAGAAAGGTGTCACTAGCTTTTGTGGGCTTTATGGTAGGTATGTGTCCTGCTCTTTAAGGGCTGAGTTAGATAAGTGCCATTGACTTGTGTGGGCTTTATGGTGGGTGAACGTCTTGTAATTTAAGGATTGAGGTAGGTAAGTGCCACCAGCTTATATTGGCTTTAAAGTAGGTAAGCGTCCTATTCTTTGAGGATTGAGGTAGGTAAGTGCCATTAACCGGTGTGGGCTTTATGATAGGTAAGCGTCATGCTGTTTGAGGACTAAGGTAGGTAGGTGCCACCAGTTTATGTGGGATTTAGAGTCGGTAAGCATCCTACTCTTTGAGGACCGAGGTAGGTAGGTGCCATTAGCTTGTATGGGCTTAGTGAGAGGTCAAGAAAAGCATCTTGCTCTTTGAGGACTAGAAGGAAATTGTTTAAATACCCCTATTGGGTGGTTTTTTATGAGGATGTAAGGTCAAAGGTACTTACTTGAGGCCTTTTGAGGTTTTTTAAAATCAAAAAATTATACGTTAGGTTCCCTATAAATTTGGCTTTTGTAAACAGGAGCTGATAGCAATAGGATGTTAAATACTACATAATGCATGGGGATGGAAGTGCCTGTCCAAATGATGCAAGGGTAATTACTTTAAAAGCCTAATCCAGTGGTTAGTTTTAATCTTTTTAGCTTTGGTAAGTGCCTTTTGTGCAGGGTTTGTCAATCTTGTTTTAGATTTCCAAAGGATTTGAATGTTAAGGTTATCCTTTTTTTGAAGGTATAAAAGGTCCATGATCACTTATTAGGAAGAGGTTTTGAGCACATTTTTAAGATGCGGGGTCCCAAGGCAAGATCCTTTGTGGCCCTAATTCTTAGTCTTTAGACATGAAATAAAGCTTTTGCAAAGTTCTATCTTTCCAAGTAATGCTAGGAAATCCTGTTATTAGTTTTGTTTGTTTATCAAGCATTACCAGTTAAATGTTAAACATATGGGACATGGAATGCAGGGTTACGAAAGGATTTTATAAGAAATCAAGTAATTGTATTTTCATCCAAAGAGAGAGAGTACAAGTTATAATAGACTTATGAGATTGTGAAAGATTTTGAAATACAAAAAAGTTAAGATAAGTCTTCCTAGTCAATTAATTTTGATACCAATGACATGAATTCTCCATTGAATGCTTTTAGAGATCTTTTTTGAGCAATTAATGCTTTTGGTGCTGGCTGACTAATAAAAAGATTCCTTAGATTGCCCCCATGGTGGGATAGAGGCCTCAAAGTTAGGTAGCTTCCATTTTTTGAATATAGGTGTGCATATGGTTTGGTGGGGTTTGGTCAGCATAGATTAAATGGGTTGGGTTATGACTTTGTGTCTTGATTAGAGTTATGAATATGGGTTTTTGGAGAATGGTAGACAAAAGACCAATAGAATACCCTTTAGGGTTTTCATCTTAAGTCTTTTAAGAATAGTATTTCTTTATAGAAGTAGAGTTCACAAAGTTGGGTATGTTACTGCCATCCATCTCGATTAATATAAGGGCTCCTTCAAAGAATACATGTTTCACCATGTATGGCCCTTCCCAATTTGAGTCTATTTTCATGAGCATCTTTATGAATCTAGAGAAGTTATTTGAGTACCAAGTCACCTTTGGAAATGGCGAGGACAAATTTTTTTGTTTTGGGCCCTTATCATCAACTTTTGATACAACTATCCATGAAAAATGGCTTTAATTCCTTTTTTTTCAAGGAGATTGCATTACTTATATTGGCTTTTAACCTATTTAGCTTCTTTAAGTTGGGATTCCATCAAGACTCTAAATAAAAAGATTTCAACCTTAATTGGTAAGACAACCACTGTATCATAAACTAAAGAGAATGGGGTAGCACCCGTGGAAGTTCTTACTATTGTGCAATAAGCATGTAATGCAAAAAGCAACTACTCATGCCAATCTTTATCTTAATCATCTTTTCAACTATTTTCTTGATGTTCTTATTAGCTGCTTTAATTGCCCATTCATTTTTGGATAGTATGAGATGGAGTTTTAATTCTGAATCTTGAACTAAGAGCAGATTGGTTGCATCATTTTTTTCATATTACGCACATTATTCATGATGATTTGTTCAGAAAGACCATATCTACAAATGATGTCCTATTTTACAAATTTGTATATGACAGATCTGGTGACATTGGCATAAAAAGTTGGTCTACCCACTTAGAGAAATAATTAACTATGACCAAAATAAAGCAATGCCTATTAGAAGCCTTAGTTATAATTAGTGCAATCATGTCCATGCCCCACATAGAAAAAGGCTATGGAGCTACATAACATGTAGAGGTATCGATGGGACATGGATTTTGTCAATGTAGATTTGGCATTTATGGCACTTTCAAGCATAGTTAATGCAATCCTTTTTAAGAGTTAGCCAGTAAAAGCCTGATCACATGACTTGTCTTGCTATTCGATGTCCATTAGCATGCGTACAAGAAATTTCTTCATGAACTTCTTCAAGTATTCTTTTAGCTTGAGCTATTCACGCATCGGAGTAACACCTGATCCCAACCTTTCTTGTACAAAATCCCACCGTCCAAAATAAAGTTCATAACTAATCGTCTAATGGTTCTCTTGTCAATTTTGGTGGCATTTTTTGGGTACCGTTGATCCTTGATGTACTAAAGGATGTCATAATACCATGGTAACCCATCATTCTCTTCTTCAACATTCTAACAATGCGATGTGGTTGTCTAGATACTCATTTGAATAGAAGCGACGTTGGTTCTCGATTGACATTGAACATGACAATAAAGTGGCCAAAGCATCAGCAATTTGGTTTTTTTCTTGAGGTAGATATTGAAAGCTGATATCATCAAACTCTTTCTTGAGCTTTGATATTAGATTCATGTAGTGGATTAATTTAGCATCATGTGTTTGCCATTCTCCCATCAGTTGGTAAATGGCAAAGGGTAAATCTCTAAATACTTGCAATGTTCGAATGCCCCTTCTAATGGCTACTTGGAGTCCCATGATGCAAGCCTCATATTTAGCTATTTGTTGGTGCAGTCAAAGTTCAATTTGGCTATGAAAGGGTAATGGTTTCCCTCAAGCAAGATGAGAATTGCCTAAATTTTATTCCCCAGTGCATTTGAACCTCCATCAAAGTACAATTTATACGATGACCCACACTTGATAGCATTCTCTACCTTAGATATCCACATCAAGTCTTCATCTGGAAACTCAAAGTCTAAAGGCTGATAGTCATATGTGGCTCGACTTGCTAAAAAGTCTACTATTGCATTACCTTTAATGGCTTTCTAGTTTGCATACATAATATCGTACTCAGAGATCATAACTTACCATCTAGCTAACCTTTCAGACAAGGTGGAAGCTTTGCCCAAATACTTGATGGGATCAAGCTTGGCAATTAACCATATAATATGGTATAGCATCTATTACCTTAACTCCAGGCTGCCTAAGCTAAACCATAACATAGTTTCTCTATGAAGGAATAATTATTTTCATATTCTGTAAACATCTTGCTCAGGTAATAGATAGCATATTCCTTCTTTCTTGATTCGTTATGTTGTCCTAATACACAACCCATCGACTTATCTAGAATTAATAGATATATGATTAGTGAGAAGTCAGGCACTAGTGGCACAAGTATTGGAGGGTTTTAAAGGTCATGTTTGACCTTATCAAAAGCTTCTTCGCATTTTTAATTCCATTCTCCAAGATTTTGCTTTTGAAATAGTCGAAGAATGTAGTTTAGTCTTGCTAAAAAACTCTTTAATTCTTTTGAGTTCGAGGTGGTAGTAGATTCTAAATGGCTTTAACCTTTTCAGGATCAACCTTTATTCTTTTCTCACCCATAATGAAACCCAATAGTTTACTGGATGTGGCACCAAATGTGCATTTGATAAGATTTAGCTTGACCTAGTATTTATGAAGCCTTTTGAAGAGTTTTCGCAAACTGACCACATGTTCACTTGCTTTTAGTGACTTAGCAATCATATCATCACACAGACCTTGATTTCCTTATGCATGAAATCATGAACAATGTTACCATTACCTTTTAGTAAGTTGCCCTAATATTCTTGAGCTCGAAGAGCATCACTATGTAGCAGAAAGTACCCCGCATGGTTATCAAGGTGGTCTTTTCCATGTTTTTAGCTACCATTTTGATTTGGTTATAGCTCAAAAACCCATCCATGAAGGAAAATAATGCATTTTTGGCAGTTTTGTCTAATATGGTGTCAATGTATGGTAAAAGAAAATTATCTTTTAGGTTGGCTTGATTTATAATCTACACGTATTTGCACTTTATTGTCCTTCTTAAAGACTGAGACTATATTGGCTACTGATTCAGGACATTTGGCTACCTTAAGAAATCCTGCTTCAAATTGCTTTTTCACTTCTTCTTTAATCGTTAGAATGATTTCAAGTGTCATTCTTTTAAGCTTTGTTGTATGGGCTTATGCTTAGGTTTGAAGGAAAGTTTATGGACCATAATATTGGTATCTAATCCAAGCATGTCTTGGTAAGATCAGGCAAACACATCCCGATATTCTTGGAGGTAACTTATTAACTTGGCTCGAGTTAATGGTTTTATGGAAGTTTTGATTTTGACCTTTTTTTTTATCTTTTTTTGTTCCAAGGATTATGGTTTTGGTGAGTTTTTCATGACGTAATATCTATTTTTCTTCCTGTTCAACTAGTCTCAGTAGGTCGAAAAGAATGGGGTTCTTTTTAGGATCCTCTTTAGATTCAACTTCACTGGTACAAATCGATTGCTCGAAATTGACTTTTGATGTTTTAGTATGAAAATTCATGTCACCTTTATCGGGTTACTTAAAAATATAAAAAGAATAATACAAGTCAAAAAAATATGTAAGAAAGGGCCTGAGGTTGATAAGGACTATGAACACAAAGAATGAAATGCATAATGCTTAGTCATTTTCATTGATAACACTTAATAAAAGATGCCTATAAAAAAAATCCTACAATGCTTTTAGGCAAGAGCATGTAGGTTTAGTTCATAGCATTACCTTGAAATAGACATGAAAAATATAGGAATCTTAGTCTCAGTCCAAGCACCTGAAACACATCCTGAAAGGCACAGACCAATCTCTGGACTTCTGGTTGACATATTTGGCTTGTTAATCACATTGATAGAGAAATCCTCAAATGCTTTGTTCTATATAAGCATAGCATTAGCGAAGTTTACATGTCCCTTTAGGCATAAACTTTCCCAAAATGGTGGGAATATCATTGGCTCATCCTTCACATCTCATCCTGATAAACAAGCCATTCTCTTTTCATGCTATTTTTGAGCTTGTTTTCTTTTTTATTGTGCATTGGGCTTAAATCCTAGCCCTCTTTTTTTAATTTTCTTGTTGATTTTTGATGTTTTAGCAATCCCTTAGAGGTGTTTTCTGAATTACTTTCTAGTCTGGGCACCTTTGCTGACAATTAACTTCAAACCCATATGAGTACTCTCTGATAGGCGAGGCAGAACTATTGGCAACCTTACTTTGACATAAGTAGCATTGACAAACTTAAACGATTGGAAAAAAGATTCTGGGATATCTTCGTCAGGTTCAAAATATTGGGCATTAGTTTAGGTAGCAGTAATGGTATCTTCTTCTCTTCTGATACTGACAACTTTGTTCTCGATGATGAATTTCAATTTTTGGTGCAAAGAAGATGGTACTGCCTTAGTAGAGTGAATCCAAGGCCTTCCTAATAAGCAATTATACAATAGAGCAATGTCTATCACATGGAAGTCAACTTCATACATACATAAGCTGATTTCGAGCGGAATGGTGATGTTCCCGATAATATTTTTGCAAGTTTCATTGAACCCTCGCACAATCATATGACTATTTGGATATGAGACGGATTAATAGAGAGCTTGTTTAAGCATGATATAGGCATTACATTTAAAGCTAACCTGTTGTCAATAAGCACCTTGGGTAACATGGTGACTTTACAATATATGGTGATATGAAAGGCTTTGTAGTCTCTTCTCCTTCCATGCAGGATTTCATCATTACTGAAAGATACATAATTATAGGTAGTGATGTTTCTCACTAAGCAATCCAACTGTCCTATATAAATGTCGAGAAAGGTAGCCTCATTTAAAACTTTAAGAAGGGCTTTCGTGTGAGCTTTAGAATTTAGCAGTAGTGTCAACATAGATATCTAGGAGGGTTAGTTGTTTAACTAATCAATGATCATATATTCGCTATGTTTGATGAACTTGAAAAATTCTATAGCTTTTTTTTTCATTTATTGGCTCATTGAAGACTACCAAATCTAAGTTTTTGATTACAAATTTTGGTGCTTGAGGAATAAGACTAGTATTTTTTTACTGAGTTTCATTTCTTGCTATTACTAGGGCATAACATCTGCCATTTCAAGTTAGGCAACTTACTCTTGAAAAGTCCATGCTTGCTGCTTGCTAACGAGATTCCATGATGATTAAGATTTTGTTTTCATAGTTCCAAGGAATAACCTTATCATCCTTATAAAAGAAAGAAAATAGAATTTGAATGATCATAATTGGTGAGGGCTGAATAGGGGTGGCTTTAACTCTCAGTCAATTATCATACAAGATCAATGGCCTTCTAACCTGTTAAGGAAGATTGCCTTTTTTTTCTTTTTTAGTGTTACCGATAGTGTTGTATTTGTAGACTCAGTATATGGGGTTTGCTTTTCATCATAGAATTTGATGCTACCCTCATTCATAATCCTTTGAACCATAACATGAAACTCTTTGCATGTTTGAAGAGTATGGCTATAAATAGTACAAAAATCACAAAAGTCATCAATTCCTTCCTTTGTCTTCTCAGCTGCATTAAGTAGCTTAGCTTGCCCTAACATTTGCCAAACTAAATTTATTAGTGCTCTAACTTCTTCTATGTTTCCAACAATCTTGTAGTTTTCTTCAATGACCATTCTCTTTAAGTCTAACTCAGCATGAGTTTAAAATGAACTAGCTTTAATGTCAAATTTTGGTTGCTAACTAGTTTTCATTTTTTCTTGGCCTTTGTTTTTATAGATATTTTTTTACCCAATTCACTTTTTATGGATTTATTGATCATCCTACAAAGTATGACTACATCTGTGAAGCTCTTTGGGTAACTTTTTACTACTTTTTCATAACAATGGCTTGCAACGTGCCAATGAATCTAACAATCATCTCTTTTTCCATCGATAAGGGATGAATTTGGGCAGACTTCTCTATCCATCTCGAAGCATACTGCTTAAAACTTTCATAAGCTTTCTTTTTCATGCCTATAAGAGATAGATAACTTGAGATTAGATCATCCGTTGGCCTTTCCTTATCTGTTGCATTAATAGATGGATCGACATGTTCATCCCACTCTTCATAGAACTCAATCTTGGACCAATCCATCATCTTTTAAACCATTGGCAAGAATGATAGGCAATGTTGCAAATCGAGTCTTTGAGTGCAGTGGCGGCAAGATGTTTTAGTGGAATTTCTTTTTTATTTTTATTATCTGTTGCTATTTTATCTTTCATGAAAGATTGCCAGACCTTGTTCATTAGGGTATTGACTTCTTCTATGCTTCTTTTGACCCAAGGACCTTTCCCATAGATTATTGCATTCACTCTTGGTTTGACATGATTAGGGAAAAGATTGGCTCAAATATTTGGTCCAAGCACTTATTCGACCTTGATCACTCATTTTGCTAGTAGGCCGTGCACCTTTCATTTAAATAAAATGTAGTTTTCAATGGAATGGCCTTGTGCTCTAATGTGGTATTCACAATAAGCATTCTTATCATACCATCTAAGGTACGGTGGTGATCTTAGGTTTGTGAATACTGAGGCCACCAGTTAACTTGCCAATAAGTGAGAGTAAATCTTTTATAAAAGAAGGGGAATAGTTTAAAGTGCTCTATTTCTCGGGTGCTTATTGATTGTTTGGAGCTCTCATGTTATTCATGTTGCGCAGTTGTGCACTCTAGGTCACGTTTTGGGCAGGATATGATGCCAGGCTCATTGCTAGAACAAACTCGGTGGAATGGATTGGTTGTGGTGTGGGGGAGTAAGGATTAAAACTTGTATCCAACATGCTCGAGAGGTTCATAAGTTGTGCCGGATGTAGATTTTCATTAAACCTAGCATGATTTTCACTAACAACATTCACCTCATTCTTCTTCCCCTTATTTACTATCTTCTTGACTAATGCAGATGATTCCTCAATGGATACCTTTTCACTTTTGATGACATTCTCAATAATTTTACCTGATATAACTATATCGGTAAAATTTTTTATGGCATTTCCTACCAACTTTTTGTAGTAACAAACATGATCATTATTCATTTTTTAGTTAGAAGGGGATGAATTTATACAGCCTCTTCTCTCCATTTCGGACCATATTGCCTAAAGCTTTTAAAAGATTTTTTTCTCCATGTTCATAAGGGAAAGATGATACGTAGCCCAATCAGATACATGATTATATTGTTCAAGAAATATGCATGCTAAATTTACCCATGTTTGAATTTTCACAGGATCAAGCCTTATATGCCATCAGAGAGCTACCTTAGTTAAACTATCTTGGAAGAAATGGATTAATAGTTTCTTATTTTCTAAACCCTACCATTTTATGATGATAGTACATGTAAAGATGGGCGGTGTCGTCAATAGCCCTATTGTATTTTTCAAAATTAGGCATTTTAAACTTGGACGAGATAATAAGACTTGAAACAACCCCAATGTTTTTGTGTCTATAACTCTAGATTTGTAACTTCTTTTAACAAATCAAAGGCGCTTCTCCATTAACTGATACTTGTCCAAGTTTTCATCATTTTTTGAAGGTCTCTTTGCTTTCTCTTACTCTATTTGCTCATTGATGTCTAAGACTATAGGCCTTACTGATAAAAAGCTTACGCATTGAAATTTTTTAATCAAACGGGATGGTGTTGTAGGATTAATGTAAATGAATGGCTAAGTTGTTGGGATGTTTGTTGTCGAAGGATGTTAGCCATGCAATGCCTCTTTTTGAGCATTAGTGGCTTCAGTACCGCTATTCAAATTCTTTCAAGATTGGTTAGTTCTTTTCCTACCTTAATTATGCTTGTTTATGTTTTTTTCCTTTAATGCGTTAGACAATAGCTTGGCTAGTTCAACAATCTAAACTTGGTATTCCTTATTCTTATGGAGTGATTGCTCTTAAGACTTTCTATACATGTGTTTGAGTCTTTCAATACAGGCTTGGTGATCATTTTCCATTGTTTTTTATGATTGTGAGTGTTGTATCAATGATGAACTATAGGTTTCATGTTTTAGAGCACCTTCACTTTAAATTATTACCAGATTAGGTATTTATAATATGTTTATGCATATGTTTGATGCAATGAGATTGAATATGTGATCATAAAGATCAATGAATGAATAAATTATGAAAGAATTAGGTTAGTCATGCAAATGAAAAATAACAATTGGAGTATGGGACAGCTCCACCAATAGCATCTTTTATTAAAGCAACAAAATGTCCGAATTACATATGATTAGATATCATGTGTCAGGGATCAGGCTATATCCATCATGTTCTCAGCCTCCAATTGAGCTACCTGAATTTGTTCTGTGAAATGGAAATGAGGGTCCTGATAGTTTTGGCATGCATGATCAACCATTTGAAGCCATTCTTGCTCCTGCTATTCAAAGGCTCTCACTAGTACATTGACTTGGTCTTGGCAGGCTCGAAGATAATGCTTTAAATCTTGAATTTTGAGTGTCAAAGCTCTATTTTGCTCTTAAATCCTAGATCGAGCTTCTAACCATTCATTCTTTCTTTGGTATATTTATGCAAGAGCATAGGTTCTAACAAGTTTTTCCCTATTGACCCCAGTTGCTTCTCTCTATTAATATAGTTCTTTCTCGAGAGTAGTAATTTCCATCCTCCACTCGACCAATGACTTTCCAAGTCTTTGGAACTTGCTTACTTTGTTAAATGCCATACTTTCTTTCTTCAAACTCTCAAGATCCTCCTTGAGGTAGTTTTTCTCCTTGATCACCCTGTATCACCCTATTCACCTTGCAGTCTCGAAGGTAGAGGTCCATTTTTAATTAACAATTTTCTTTTTTAATCGAGAAATCTCCATGGTAAAAGTCATCTATTCTTGTTCAAACTCTCACTTGAGCAATTCAATTTCAGAAGGAAAATGTAAGTTGCTATTTGTGATATCCTAATACCAGACAGGGGCACAGCATCATTAATGTAATTGATCCTCCATTCATTATATCATGGGGTCTACTATTCCCTCTCTAATATCTCTCGGTGTAGTGGATTTATTTTTTATTCATGAAAGGCTAGCTGGACTTTTAACTTGTGAGCAAGCTCACCATTGTCGAAATCCCACAACTCTAGGTTTTAAATAAAGGGAATAAATTGACGGCACTAGAATTGTCAAAGGACTAAAAGGGATGCGTAGCTAGTGCTTCCCCATAATGCCATAAGCAGCATACCGCTATAATCTCTGCACTGATGTATAACTGTTAGTGGGAAAACCAAAAAGCCTTCCATGTTACCTTCTACCCATTGAGGTTCTAGAATTTTTGGACCAATTGCTCTTCAGATTTGTCTTGAGGCTATTACTTTTCAAGTACTTTAGAGATAGGGCTAATATAATGTCCTACTTTCTTCGAGACATAAGTGACTGACAAGCCAAATGTAAAAGAGCTGTGCATATCCAATGAAATGGCCCGTACCCATCTTTCTACAAAAATTAAAAGCTCAAATAGTTTAAGCAATGACATCTGTGACAATAGCTTTAACATAGCCTAACATTTTTGGGAATATAACTAGACCATATATCACCAAAGCGTAGATATCTTTAATTTTTTGGATGTCAAAGGTACTTACAATTGCCTCCTTCAAATTGGACCGTGAGATGCATTCAATGTCCCTTTAGCTTGATGTGATTGTAAATCCTAGTCTTTATTGCCCTAAGGATTTGAGCTAATTTTTTCTTGAAAGTTAGAGGGTTTAAGCCCTTATAGTATATTCTATTGACCTTTGTTCTCTCAATGTTGAGTAATGCAGTGTATTCATCAATTGTGGAGACCAAATCTTCATGATTGAAAGTGAAACATGCTTATGCTGGATTCCAAAATTAAGATGCTACCCATAACAAGCCAACATCCAAGCGAACTTGGAGAAAAAGACCAATATCTCCATATCATTTAGTGAATAATTCCCTTTCAGTATTATCTTAATTGGTCTATATAAACCTTAGATTTTTACCAATCATTTGGATGGTACCCTATCTTGATCTTTTCATGCACTATTGAGATACGCCTCGATTTAAGGACATCTCAATCTTCATGCTGTCAATGTTCTAACCAACTCAGACTCCCTCAAAAGGCTCTTGAAATGGAATATTGGTCCATGGTAGACACCCTTTGATGAACATTAAACCATTGACCAATTATCCCATAGTGATGGTGATTTAATAAAATGATACATAGTGAAAAAGAAAAGCAAAAAAGGAATGAGTTTAACCAATATGAAATAATAGGCAAAAGATAAAGAAATGAAAAAAAATAGTAACAAAAGTGTATCAAAAAATTTACCTCGAGAATAGGCGGTATGATGCCTATAAGCAGACATTTTGATCATGAATGTTGAGGTATTAAATGAGCAGCATACAGGCATGTTCGTATTAAAATTGCCTCTTTATGAAGTACATGTAAGTCATCGTTTGAGTAGTATAATGAATTATTTCAGTCAGATATAACTATTTTAAGATGGCATTGTAGGTAATGGCATTCACTTGTCCTTACCCAATTATTACAGAGGATTTGCTGTTGAACATAATGGCGTATCCTAAAAGAATGATCATGACAATAAAAATGATAAATGCAGGTGACAATGTTCACCCATCATCGCTCGCATAACCGTGATATATAGGAGTAAAGGTAAAAAATGTTTCCCCTTTAATCCTACTATTCAGGTTATTCTAACAGCATCTAGTATGGTTTGACATGGTTTAGCTCTTAGGATTTACTATATGGGTTTAAGTTGATGCCTATTTTGGTATCAAAATCGCTCCTCTATCCTATAAGGATAGCCGATGCACCCCAATCCTAGGCCCATCATAGGTTTGGCGGAATGGGTTTGATGCGATGGATGTATTTTCCTATGCAAATACGGAAGGATACTCACTAGAGACATAGGTAATTTACATCTCGAAAGGTTTTGCCATGCCAATGTGAAGGTTGCTCATGATAGTAGATGGCTCACTTCCTCCTAATAATTAGGATACTAACCACACCATGGTGTTTGGTAATGCAAGTGCACGTTGTGTGTCGGGGAAATAATCAAACCTTTTTGCTCCCATATTGCCATATTTATTCAAATCAATATTTATTTGGGAATAAATAATCCCTAACAATCATAAGACAAAAACATAAAGAATAGAGATTAGCTGGCAAAAATAAAAGAGAATTATATCTAAATAATTATGGAGATAAAAAAACCAAGAATCGAGTGAGTAATAGCTAGCTGTAGGCCTAACTCTCTTGTTGGTCCCTAGCAGAGTCTTAGGTGGCAACCGATTATGTAGGGGCTCTACCGATTATTTTAATAATGAGATATCATTTTCAAATTGAAAATCTGGATTTTTTTTTCATTTTTAGAAAAATAAAATGTTTCACATTCCATCAGCTCTCTAGAAGGGTATGAAAAAGAATGATAAAAACTTTCATGTTCTCTTGGTTTTTTGGGAGGGTGTTAAAGATATTTTCATTTTCAAAAATAATAAAAAATAACTTTATCAAAATAATAAATTTATTTAATAAAAATTACAAAAATTATAATTAAATATCAAATATTGAAATTGAATAAAAAATCAAAATTTAAGTTAACAGGATTAATAGGTATTGATTGTCGGGCATCATGAAAAGGTTGATCACAAGAAGTTAAGTGAGCAATTCATCTCGATAACTTAGTCCCCAGTTACAAAAAACAAAGAATAATAATAATGATATGGGTTCACTCGCCATTTTAAGTTAGGCTAGTCAAGATTCATATTTGGGCCATGTTGTGACATAATGCACATTATGAATACCATGCAAGATTATGTAGGCATTCTATAGAAAAAGGTAATGCATTCAAAAGAAAAGTTCAGGATCTACTTAATGTCAGTGTAATTTGGGTTGAACCAAGGTCAAATATTGCTGCTAAACTTTTGTCGCATTATTAGAAGCATTAGAATGATGAGGGGCAATGAAGAGATCATGGAGATAATCTTTTAGCTACTTATTGGGTTTTTATAAATTTAAGGTTCAAAAAGAATGATCAGTATTTGCGAGGATTCCCTAGAAGCATTAACACAGCTAGAAATATGAAGTGTTTGCAAAAGCAATTCTTTTGTTGCTTTTTCTTTTGAATCCTGGTTGATGAAGCAATGGTGTTGAATCATGACTGGAATTCCTCAAATTCTTGCACCTACAATAATCTTCGTGTCTAATACATAGCCAACTCCTAGGCAATTAATCTGTTCCATTAAATGCTACTTTATTCGTTCATATCCTTTCACTTATTCATTCATTCATTCATTCACTTATTCATTCATTCATTTATTCATGCATGTATCTATTTTACATTCATTGATAACCATACAAGGATAATAATAAAGACCAATGCTAACATGATACATGCATATTCATGCAAATTGATTTAAATTTTTTTTCCCAGTTCAAGGGTGGAATAACATGAACCACTAAATAAAAGATGCCATACAATAAAAAGAAATGCAACTACAAATTACCAGTTCACCAATAGCCATAAGGTAGTGTCACAACATACCTAGGGCTTTGAAAAGGGGTGCCACAACTTGTGGGCTTTTAAAAAGGTGCCACGACCTGTAGGCTTTAAAAGGGTGCCATGACTTGTAGGCTTTTGCAGGTGCCATAGCTTATGGGCTTTTAAAAAGGTGCCACGATCTGTGGGCTTTAAAAGGGTGCCATGACTTATGGGCTTACGAGGGTGCCATGACTTGTGGGCTTTTTTAAAAAGGCGCCATGACTTGCGGGCTTTAAAAAGGGTGCCACTAACTTGTGGGCTTTAAGGGGTGCCATGACTTGTGGGCTTTAAAGGAGTTGCCACTGACTTACGGGCTTTTAAAAAGGTGCCATGACCTATGGGCTTTAAACAGGTGCCATGACTTATGGGCTTAAAAGGGTGCCATGACTTGTGGGCTTTGAAAGGGCGCCACGGCTTATGGGCTTTGAAAAAGGTGCCACGACTTGTGGGCTTTTAAAGGGTGCCATGGCTTGTGGGCTTTAAAAAGGGTGCCATGACTTATGGGCTTTAAAGAGGTGCCACGACTTATGGGCTTTGAAAGGTTGGCATTAACATGTAGGCTTTGAAAAGGGTGCCACTGACTTATGGGCTTTGAAAGAGTGCCACAGTTTATAGGCTTTGGAAAAGGTGCCATGACTTGTGGGCTTTGAAAGGTGCCACGACTTGTGGGCTTAAAAGGGTGCCACGACTTATGGGCTTAAAAAGTGCCACTGACTTGTAGGCTTTAAAAGGTGCCACGACTTGTGGGCTTTAAAAAGGGTGCCATGACTTGTGGGCTTTGAAAAGGGTGCCATGACTTGTGGGCTTTTGAAAAAGTAGCACGACCTGTGAGCTTTAAAAAGGTGCCACGACTTATGGGCTTAAGAGGGTGCCACGACTTATGGGCTTTTGAGAGAGTACCACGGCTTATGGGCTTTAAAAAGGGTTTCAAGACTTGTAGGCTTTTGGGCGAGTGCCACGACTTGTGGGCTTGAAAGGGTGCCACTAACTTGTGGACTTTAAAAAGGTGCCACAACTTGTAGGCTTGAAAAGGGTACCGCTGACTTATGGGCTTAAAAAGGTGCCACTGTCTTGTTGGCTTTAAAAAGGTGCCATAACTTATGGGCTTGAAAAAGGTGCCACGACTTGTGGGCTTTTTAGAGAAGGCACCACGACTTATGGGCTTTGAAAGAGTGCCACGGCTTGTGGGCTTTGAAAAGGATGCCATGACTTATGGGCTTTAAAGAGGTGCCATGACTTTTGGGCTTTGAAAGGGTGCCACTGATATGTTGGCTTTGAAAAGGGTGCCATGACTTGTTGGCTTTAAAAGGGTGTCACTGACTTATGGGCTTTGAAAGGTACCACGACTTGTGGGCTTTAAAAAGGGTGCCACGACTTGTAGGCTTTTGAAAAGGTACCATGACATGTGAGCTTTAAAAAGGTTCTACAACTTATGGGCTTTTAAAAAGGTACCATGACAAGTGAGCTTTAAAAGGTGCCACGACTTATGGGCTTAAGAGGGTGCCATGAATTATGGGCTTTTAAAAAGGTGCCATGACCTGTGGGCTTTACGAGGGTGCCATAACTTGTGGGCTTAAGAGGGTGCCATGACTTATGGGCTTTTAAAAAGGATCTGACAACATTTTTTAATAAAACTTCAAATACCAAAAGTTCATGACAAAATTTCTTATTGAAAAGGGTTTTGGCACTAGTTCATGCCAAGGCTTTTGACAAATGTTGTCAGCAAAAGTTTTTGATGATAGTTTCTAGACAATAATTTCTTGACATTGGCACTTTAACTGTGGCTGCTTGACAAAAAGGTTTTGACATAAGGTGATGAGAAGAAAAGACCTTACCTGAATGGCACTTGGTTTGTGAAGCTTAGAGTACTTACCAGGAGTTCTGTGAAGGTTGAGTAAACCTGGTTTGAAGTGATATTGTAAAAATGATGATGTTAGATGGTAATGTGAATGCATGATATGAACTACTATCATGATTGCATGATGTGAAGTCTAATACGGGAGATAGTTGTAGTTCTCCTTATACATCATTCAGACTCTCAAAGGGATGGCAATTTGTCCTTATTTCAACCATGGACTAGAATTTCCCTGTCTTGCTAGGGATTGTAGGTTGTCCTTGCTCCACTAGGGATATGATCAATGATTTTGGTCTCAAGAATTTAGACTATTGCGTTTCTCAATTTGAGAGGCTCAATCATTTTCCTGACAAATAGAGGGCATTGCCAACAATTTGAAGACTATTCGACTGATCAGGTTGATGTCTCTGGTTTCGATAAGATTTTGATAGAATGCATAGGTCAATTTTGGTTAGCTTAAAATGTTTTTCTTGAGATGAGGCTGGTGAAAGCAAGAAATGGTTTGGTGTATGGTCATGCCGAACGAGTGCTTAGACATGACAAGTGAAAAATCTTGATGATTGGGGTGTAAGTAGAATTCCCTGTGCTTTTCTTTTCCTTTTGATGTAATGTTAAGATATCTTGATGCATATTTCAGTTAATTATCAAACATTATCAACTAAATGACAAGTGCAACATGAATTGTACAGGGGTCAAAAGAAACAAAGTAATATTTATTTATGACAACAAAGAGACATAACTCAATATACTATTTGACAAGCAATTGATAGGGTATCGAGAAAGATGATCTTTTAGGGGAAAGATGCCTCTAATAATCATGACATGGATGTTCTTTAGGTGCTCTTCAGAATCTTTCTCGAACAATGAATGTGACTAGTATGAGCTGACCTTCGAAAGATCCCTAGGATTCCTTCACTTTATTCTGTAAGTGATCTCAATCTACGCCCCATCAAAATTGACCTTCTTTAGTTACCCCTTGTATGTTTTGAACTGTAGTTGGGTTGGCTGCCCGGATGCCTCTTTTTGGATTTTCATCTGAACCTTTTGTTTACTTTTTTTTTTGTGTTTGGTTTTTATTTTTTTTAATTTTATTGATTTTGTTTTATTTTGTTTTTTTTAAGGACACCTTTTCAGGTTTTTCGGCCTCTACATGTAATATTTCTTGACAAAGTATGAGTTGACTAGGTTGGGCAATGCATTGCCATCGATTTTTGATAAGATTGGGGCTCTTTCGAAGAAGACTTGCTTCACGGCATATGGTTCTTCCCAATTAGGGGTTCACTTGCCCCATGTATCTTTGTGAATTTGGAGGATCTTTTTTTTAATACCAATTTGCCTGGGTAAGATCATCGTGGGTGCATCGTTTTGTCGTGGGCTTGAATAATACATCTTTAATGTGTTTGACCATGGCCAATGCATTTCCTTTGATGAGATTGAGTTGGTCGTATCTGTTCTTGACCCATTCAGCCTTTCCAAGTTTGGTTTCTATCAAAACTCTGAGAAAAAGGGATCTCAACTTCGATAGGCAATACAACTTTCATCCCATAGACAAAGAAGACATGGGGAGCATTCGTAAAAGTTCGAACTAAGGTCAAATAGGCATGAGGTGCAAAGGATAGCCTTTTATGCCAATCTTTATGAGTTTCAACCATTTTCTCAACCATTCTTTTGATGTTTTTGTTAGCTGCTTAACTATCCTATTCATGTTGGGACGATAAGGATGGAATTATCATAGGATCATGAACTATGAAAGGTCTAGTAGTGCAGAGCTTTCTTCATAACCATTTTCAGAATTAACTTTGCTAGTGCAAAGTAATCGTTCGAAATTGATCTTCAAAGACCCATCAGACATATCCATGTCACTATCATTAGGACACCTGAAAGGGTAAGGAAATAGATATTGCCAAAAGCATACATACAACCAAAAGATTTGGATAAAAATAGAGGCGAAAGACTAATGGAGACAAAAAGGTTGAAAAGTGATTTAGACACACAATATGGAATGATATATGCAAAAGTCATTTCATTGATAATGATTGATAAAAATACCCCTTACGTAGGACACCTACCTGCCTTTGGGCAAGGGCAGGTAGGTTTTCATTTGTTGACATCACATAAAAGGGATAAGAAAAATGTAAGGGCTTCCGTCATGACCTCGTCATCAAAATCAAGTCTTGGTGGAAGGACATAAATTCTATGGCTTGATACTAATCATGTTTGTAGCTAGGTTAGTCTGGTTTAGTAAAGGATTGGTAGCAACATTTGGTCCCTGGTTCATCCTGAACTGCAAGACTTTTGCATTGATTCGATTTTGCACATTTCGTTTAAAATACATGCAGTTCTCAATGTCATGCCCCTTGCCCTAGCATGGTATTCATAGTGGGTGTTAGGGTTGTACCATGGCGGGTATAGTAGCTTCATTTCTGAGACATAGATTGGAGCCACTAAGTGATTTTCGAGTAAAGTTTGGTAGAGCTCCTTATAAGTCATAGGGATGGGATCAAAATGTTGTCTTGGTTAATTTGCACCTCAATTGCTAGGTGCATTATTGGTTGTTCGATTGGTAGTTTGGTGGACCTGTGAGGATAGCCTTATGGTGGGTTTGGTGGGATTGCAAGGGATGGGTTATAAGTGGTGGCATAGATTGGCTGTGAAGATATTGTGACGAGGTAAGAACGGGGCATTCTTGAATAGCGAGGGTTGGGTGCTTGATGCTATCTTGACTGAGATGAGCCAGCATAATTTATATCATTAGCCTCCTCTTCCTTCTTCTTACTAGCAATGGGCTTCTTACTTGATCCAGCTGTTTCCCTAGTGGACATTCTACCACTTTTAATGGCAGCATCGATCATTTCTCTAGAGAGAACCAAGTCTGTGAATTTCTTAATGGTATTCCCCACAAGCTTTTCGTAATAAGGAGCACGTAAGGTGTGAATGAAAGTGACTATCATCTCTTTTTCTATAAGGGGAGGCTAGACTAGGGCTGATTCCTTTCTCCACTTTTGGGTATGTTGCCTGAAACATTCAATAGATTTCTTCTCAAAATTCATTAGGGAAAGTCGATCTGGCTCCCAAATCGATACGTGCTGGTCTTGATTTAGAAAGGCCTTAGCCAAGTCAACCAATGATTGGATTTGACATTGTCTAGCTCGATATATCAATGAGCTGCTGCCCTAGTAAGGCTAGGCTAAAAGCAATGGATGAGAAGCTTTTCATGTTTCTCGTACCCAGCCATCTTTCATAGGTACATTCGAACATGGACAGAAGTGTTAGTGGTTCTATTAAACTTTTCAAACTCTAGGACTTTGAACTTCAAGGAATGATAAAGTTGGACACCAAAGACAATGATTGTGCGTCAAGAGCTTTAAACTTGTCACTCTCGTTGATAACTTGGAGGCATTTTTCCAGTAGTTGGAATCTGTTCACTTTTTCTGCAGTCATGGTGGACTTTTAACCTTCTGTTTTCTCTAGTTCCTCATGGTTAAGAGTTATTGGATCTGCTAATGAGACTCCCGTATTCATCCCTTAAGTACCGAGAATGAATTGACCTACCGCAACAAGATTAAGGTAGATGATCAGTGGAGCCTAAGTGGTAGGTGTAGGAGCAGGCTATTGTTCTTGTCTAGTTTCCCCTTGGGCGGGTTCTGGATTATTAGCAGGGGGACCTTCAACGTTGGAAGAATCGTTCATTGTTTCAGCAGTGCTGGCTTACCCTTTTTCTCTCAAAGAGGCTATCATTAGTTCCATAAGTCTTGCCATTTGAGTTTGCATTTCATTTTGCTGACGGAGCATCTAGTCTTATGATTCCTTAACCATTAGTTCATGTCGCTCAATACGAGCTTCATGATCACTCTCCATGATTTGTTTACGACGTCACGTGTTGTAGCGATGCAGGACGTTAAGTTTCGTTTTCCTGATTGACCTCAGAGTCCTTTGTACTTTTATGGCCTAATTCCTGTGTTAGACTTCTACTTGAAAATGTATTTATTAATGAGTGTTTATGATGTAATAATGAGTTAAGATAATAAATGATCGACGCAAGTGTAAAAAGGTAAAAGTAAATATGCATATGCATTGGAGACAATTGAATCTTGGGCAGCTTCATTGGTAACATTTTTCATAGAGCCCAACAAGGTCCCTTGTTGAACATTAAACCATAACAATTGTCCCAAAATGATGATGAGATGATGCATGCGTCAGAACATAGACAAAGGGAAATGAGTTAGTCAAATGTATAAGAGGTAAATGTAAGAAATTAAAGAATTTGAGAACATTAGAGAAAAATACCCATAAAATGTCTCAACCAAGGTGGTGAGATAAGAAATGGGCAGCATGTCAAAATGCAAAATGCAATTTGCCCTTCATGAGGTGATGTAATATCTCATTTTAATGGAAAAATAATTGACTAGTGGTAATATTTGTTTATCACCATTAGTGCAGATGCGCGTTAAGCCATGACTCAGACAGTATAACGCTTGCAGTATAATACATTATGAATAATGGTTTTTGTTCACTGTTACTTATTTATACCAAGGTTAGCCATCATTCGGGCGGCATGGCAGCATGCCTTGATAAATGATAAAAATGCAGATGCGGGTGACAATTATATACTCATTATGACCTACATAATTATGGCAATTAGGAGTAAAGGTTAGGAATGTTTCCTTGAGTGACCCTATTCTTCGAGTATTCTAGCAGTATTTCGGTATGGTTTGACATGGTTTAGCTCATAGGGCTCATTACATGAGGTTTAAGTTGATGCCTAAATAGGTATTTGAATTGCTCCTTCCGTCCGGTAATGACATCAAGAAAGCTCGATCCTAAACCCATCATGGGTTTGGCGAAATGGGTTCGATCCGTTGGATGTATTTCCCTATGCAAATGCGAAGGGTTACTCACAAGAGATATAGGTAATTTACATCCAAGAAGTTATTACCGTGCCTATGCGAAGCGTTACTCATGAGGGCAGATAGCTCACTTCTCCTAATGATTGGGTTATAACCACGCCATGGAGTTTGGCGGGACACTAATGCACATGCAAGTGCACAGTGTATGATGGGAAAACGAGCAAATCTTTTTGTTTACTTCCACATTACCATTTTTATTAAGCTAATGATTATTTAAAAAAATAAAACAATCTTGAAAATCATGTCAAACAAAAGATTAGATGACAAATTGACAAAAGGGTCATGGTTAAATAATGACCGAAGATCGAAAGAATCGAGAACCTAGAAAGACATGCCTGGTTTGGCCTAACTCTCTATATCATCCCCAGTGGTGTCCCCAAGCTATCGCAACATGCCCCGGAGTGGATCTTTGCAGATCTAAGAGTGCGTATGACTTAAAACACTTTCCTGACTTGGAAATGTCTTCTTGACTGTGACTATTCTTTGGCGATGTGATGAGAATGAGAATGTACGGATTCTCGACTTATAATACAATGAGGGGGATCATAAGATACATCACTCATCTTATTGGTCTCAGATGACCATCACGAAATGGCCAACACTTTGAGTTGCCACTGATCATTTCGGGCTAGGCATGATTGGATGTCTATTGAAACCTATGTTTTGAGTTATGAAACTTAAAACATCTATCCCGTGGTCTACATAATGCAAAGATTCGTCATTTGGGTTCAGGAGTTAGTTACGCATGATGAGGTATGAACTTTTTCACGATGTCGAAATCGGTAACTTACTAGCTATATTTTATCTTGGTTTTGATTCTTTTAATCTTAACTTATCACTATTTCGATATAACCTTCTTCTAATGCATGAATCTTATAGAAATGATCCAAGTTTTGATGAAAAAGATTTAATCTCACATATGCCCATGAGAGATAGGGAATATAAAGATTTTCAATAAAAATAACCTCTGAATTTTACTTTAAAAATGAAATGTTCCTCTTCGGTCACTGGAGAGATACCCATGCGGAACATTATCTTTAATTTTATTTAGAAATGTTTTGAAAACGTGAATGCAAATAATCATCACAAAGAAATCATGTTAGTAAGGCAATAAATTAAATAACATAACATGGATCATTTAATGCAATGATAAAGAAAATGGGTGGACTATGGGAATTTATTTCACTATTGGCATCGATTATCTAAGAATAACCAAATCAACCATTTTCGAGATGCATCTGGATTTCTTGATTAAAGAAGACTTGTTTGACATATTCATGGAAATCCAGGAACAAGAATTTAATTGTAATTGAAAGACAAGGTTAGAGTATCCCTTCAAAAAGATGGGATTGGAGTATCCCCATGGATGACAAATAATTTTAACAAAGAAAGTTTCTTTTAATCTTAACAATTTTGAAAAATGGGGTTGGAGTATCCTTTTGAAAGGTCGGGCTTGGAGTATCCCCATGAATGACAAAACTTCATGATTCAGAAAATTGGTGAGCATTCGACAATTTTCGGCAAAAAAAATTATTATGAATGAGGATGATAAAGATGTAAAATATGTTTGTGCCTTGATATGAGCTTGTGGGATGTTAAAGTGTGTTCTTAGCCTAATCAGGGTGATACGGAGGCATTCGAATGTCTTGAGATAAAATTCGCGAAAACAACTTGTTTTGACCATAACCAAAAATAGGGGACAGCATCGTGCCATCCTATTTCCCAAATTTATTCTAAATTGGTTTGAAGGATTTAGAAGGTGGATGAGACACTGTTGGAAAGGTGACTCGATAAGGGTCATCCTAAAAATATTCCCCCATCCCAAAAAGTCATTTTCCAAGGGAATAAATTTGGATTAATTTTGCTGCTAGTAGAGCATACGAGGAACAAGGTGTGTCAAACTTTGAAAAATCACCCCAAACTCATTTGGTATCAAAAAATTGCAAATGATACCTTTCTGAAAAGGAAATTTCATGAACATTTTGGGAAAAATGTTTGAAAAATTCTGAAAAATCATTTATGGGCCTGAACGGCCCAACCAATACAAATGTTCGGAATCCAGTGGCTCTGGATAGTTTAGACTTGAAAAATCATAACTCTCTCATTCGGAATGATCCAGGGATGAATAAGACATTGCTTTAAAGATAGTTTGACATGCTGTGATAGAAAAATATCAAAATATTCATGGAAAATCGTTTTGGATTTTAAAGTGATTTTTCAATTTGAAATAGTTGTGCTGCCAGTAGGGGACAAAGCAAAGCAGGGGATATCTCTTATTTTCCTTATGTTTACGGGCCTACACTCGAGTCATTGACATTCGAATGTCCATGATTGAAGGGAAATAGTGGCATGAGCATCACGAACTCATTTTCATAGCTCCGGAGTCGTTTAGGACAATGAAACAGTCTGTTAACCATACCACTCAAGGTTTTGACTAAAAAACAAGGCATAAACATTTCGGGGATGAGTGTAAAATCAATTTTGTTGGAAAATCAGAAGATTTGAGCTTGTTTACCCAAGATTTCAGATCTGAAAAACTTAATTTTCTATAAGATATTTTGCTAGCTTTAAGGAAAGTGCTAAGTCCATACTAATCCTCATTGGTTGAGGTTAACATGCTTGGCTTAGGGGGGTTTTCAACATCAGTTTTTATCATCCATCAAACATGCATTTTGGCAACAAACATATAAGGGGATGGCACATAACATGAATGGGGATGCTAATTTTACTAATGGCCTAGACAAAGAAAATGTTATGCTCTTTGACAAGAGAAGTTATGGATGCTAAAAATGACAATGATTCATGCAAGTTAAGGTGTAAATGTGCTTGAAATGTGTTAGGCTAATGA
>JBBYHO010015845.1:0-12839 GCA_038382025.1 Adansonia gregorii
AAATTTTAATACACATAATATACAAACAAATTTATGGCACATATGTAAATATGTTTTGATACATAAAAACAAATTACAAGATTAATTATAGCATCTTTAAAATTCAATTTCAAGCGTTTGCTTAATTTATTATAACTCATTTATATTTAGTACAAATTATTTAATCATTTATGCATAAACAATATATGCATCAAAAAATTCATTTTTAACGAATCTCACTAGATAATCTGAAGAACAAAGCTAAAATGTCTGGCTTTGATACCACATGTAAAATTTAAATTAAGAAATGCACCTCTAGCCATTTTTGATCAAGAACGCGACTCACTCCAAGTACACGAAGACAAACACCCCATATAAGCCTTCTAGTCTATTTTTGTTCTTGATAATTACTTTATAGTAGTGCACAAGTAATTTATATAGACTAGACTAGGGATTTATACTAAAAGACTAATTAGAGTTATCCTACCATTAAAGAATCCACATTCTAATTAGTTACTTAAGTAGAGTTTAACTCTTACCACTAGAATAGTTTATCTGAATATGATTTACTAAATAATATCTTGATCTATTTACATAAAGTCTAACATGATGTACTATCATTTTCTTCTTTCTGCTTCATGAGTATCTTGCTTGTTGCTCCTCGTTATCTCACAAAACACATTCGAAACGTTGGTGACATATCCTTATACATTTAGCTCAGGAAGATTTAATTATACTCATCCTAGCCAATTTGAGAACAACCTTAATCGCTTTCTCATCCGGTGACTCTTTGGTTAAGGAAGTATTTATGGTTACTTTAACAAAAAAGAAGGGGAAGATCCTGACAAGCTTTATGGCCTTTTACTCTGTAGAGGTGATGTTCAACCCAATATCTGTCAAGGCTGAATTGACGCAGCAAGCACTGAGATTTTAAGGTAATGCCCTAGTGATAAAGAAGTTATCATGTGGTATGATGAATGCTTGGTGCGCTATTCTTATAAATCTTTCTTCTCTACCATCTAGCTATCATCTTCATTTAGTCTCTATAATGCTCAAAAAGTAACAGACTTTGATAAATTTACAATGAATCTATTTGAGACTTTCTATATTCTAACTCTGATGATTTCAAATGGTTTTAACCACATGTACATGACTAAAGTAGTTAACCTTTAAAGTTCTATGACACTGTATGGACTTTGCTCAATGCACCCTTAAAAATCAGGTGCGAGGGTTCTTACACCATGCTGTAATATCAGATATTAAATATATCCATTTTATGGAAAACCGCGAGCCCCATCACTAGAAACTAAGATATGCAAGATTCTTTTATTAAACAAAACAAGTGGCACAAGGCGGCAAGAATATTCCTAAAGTTGATCAGAAGCACCCCTTCCTTCAGTAAACAAAGCAAGTGGCATGAGTGGCAAGAATATTCCTGGAGTTCTACCCTTATTTCAGTAAACAAAAAAAGGTGGCACTAGCGGTAAAAATATTCCTGGAGTTGTACATAGACCTGCTCGTGGATCAGACTGGGTCAAATTCGGATCAAGCTTAAACATATTATTAACCTTTAATATGCTTACCCAAGCCCTGCTCGACTAGAAATATGGGACTCAAATTTTGCCCAAGTCCGCCCATATTTGTAAATAGATAGTCCAAACCCGTTTAAGCCCGCCCATATTATATTTTTTTATAATTTATTTTTTAAATTTAATTTTTATTAATTTAATAATTTTTTTATTAATTTATAAATATAAATAATTTAACTTAGATGTTAAAGTTTACATTATAATATTATATATATGTGTTGTTTATATGATAAAAATTACATAATACATAAAATATAAAACAAATATATATAATATAATAGTAAAATAAGTTAGCCCGGGTCGAGCTCGGGCTTTGAAAGTCAAGCCTAAGGCTCGGCTTATTTTTTAATCAGGCTTTTTTTTTATCCAAGCCCATTTTTTGGGCCTATTATGTTTGTCTAAACCCTCCTAAATTTTAGGTGAACCTTCGGGATTGGGCGGATAGCCTGGCCCTTTAGCAGGTCTAGTTGTAGAGAAGCAGGGATTCAAATAATAGCAGTAGCTTATTTAGTGATTTTAAGGCTTTCCGTTATTGATATCACTATTAATATTTTATTATAATTGATTGCGATAACATTTATTTTTTTTAACTATAATAAATATTACGCGATTCAAAAACACATTTGCGACTGTATTTTAAATACTAATAAAAAGCACCACTTCCTTCCGTCAACAAAACTAGCATAGGCGACAAGAATATTCCTGGAGTAGAATAAGATGCACCCCTTCCTTCAGTCAACAAAATTAGTGGCATGGACAGTTAGTATCATCGATTCTTGAAAATTTTAACTAGATGCATATAATTTTTTTCTCTTGAATTACTAAAAAATTTTGATTCATCAAAATAAAAAGTAGGAAAAATACTTGCTACATCAACTAACTAAATATTATTATTCTCCCAAGCAGAACTAGCAACAGCTAGAAGAATACAAAAAATTATAAATATATTCAACTAAAAACCAACTAAATGCAAAATAAACTTGTTGATACTTTCCTCACGGGTACCAAAAGCTGGGTGCAACCCTGCAATACAAAGGAGGTTAAGAGGAAGCCGAAGTTTATGCTCTTGGAGCCCTCTCTGATTATTAAGTCAAAATCGTGTTTTGTATAATGGTGCGGATATATCTGGGAATCAAATCCTTACCTTTGGGCTTGCTTACTCTTTTTATAGAAGTTGTTTAGAGACATTATGTCAGGTGATTTGATAATGATATGACCAGCACTGAGGTAAGTGTGAGGCTATGGTGCCTAGTGGTCGGCTTCTTTAGTCGGTCGCTATTCAGTAGATGTTAACTCTGCATTTAAGTCATTATCAGAGAGGTCACATCGCTGTTAGGTGCTGTTGGGTGATTGACTTTATGATATTGCTTGGCGATCACCCGCGTGTGGAAGAATAGTTGGCTGGTGATCGTTTGGCGATCGCTATACGTAAAGGTATAACAATTATCCCCCCTAAGACTAAAAGGTAGTAATAAAGTGACTCGACATTTTAAACATGTTAAAGGGGTGAGTTGGCGCGTGGTATTTGGGGCCTAACGCGTAGAAGGTGAGAAGGTATAACTATTTTTGTTAATGGTGGTAGTAATGACAGAGTGGAAAGGGGGCATGGGAAAGGAAGAATGAATGAGATTGGAATACGTGTCCTGATAGAGGATTTACAAAGGCGTGTTTAGGGGGATATGAAACAGAAGGGGGCACGTGTCAGTAAGGGGCAAAGTGCCAGGGTGGTGTAGTTATTTCATTGAATAAGGTGGCGACATGTGGTGATGAGGGAATGTGAAGTGCCTAGATCATTTTGTTATATAATAGGGTGTGGGGCTTAGTGGTTTTTCGTGTTTTTGGAGAAAGAAAGAGAACATAGTAGAATATGGTAAAGCTTGTTTGTTAAGGAAAAATGTGAGTTTTTTTATTGTGAAGTTACTACTGCTAGGGGGTTTATGTTAGTGGTTTAATTCTTTTATGTGTTGTTTTGGCAGCGATCGTGCTTGTGGATTTACGAGTAGGAGCGCTGCAAAAAGTAAGGGCTTTGGTAAGTTCTGGTGTTGTGGTCTTTTTGCTATTTTTGGGTTTGTGGGGTTGTAGCACATGGTAAGAAGGGGCAGACTATTGGTGAAGTTGGTGGCTAGAAAGGGTAGATTGGAGGTAGTACGGGCGAGGTAAAGGCAATGGTAGGGCATCTAACCCAGGGGGAGATGTCTGGTCGTGTGATGTTGGAGGAGGAGGATAATATGAGAGAGAAAGTAGTTGCCGAACAAAGTGGCGATCAGGGGGAAGGGTCTAGTGGGGATAATACATAGGATGCGATCGTCGGGGGTGGTGTTGAGGAGGCGATCACTGATGTAGATACGGAAGCTATGGACATGTATGACGGGTTGGTAAACATGTAGGTGGTATGGTGGTGGATGTATGATAAAGGGGTGGATCTGGGGAGTTATTAGATCACCGAGGCCGTACCGCAGCAGAGAGCGACATTTGCTGAAGGGAACAGTGTGCCATTTTACCTGCGCATCTTCAAGGCAGGGTTCCATTTACCCTTGAAGTCATTTTTCTACAAGCTGCTGGAGATGTATAATTTGTCGTCTAACCAACTGAAGCTGAATAATTGGGCAATCCTGTTAACTTACTTCCTGGTGTGCAAGGAGAAAGGATGGCAGTCGTCGATTGGAGTAATTAAAGAGTTATATTTTTTAAAATAGGGTGAGCCCTGTTTTTATTATTTATAATCAAGGGAGGGAGGTAGGATGGTGGTGGACCTACCGTCGAATGCACATATACGGCAAGACCAATATTTCATGGTGATGAAGAGGGCATGTATAGAATGAGGTTTTCCAGTTTGGTGAGGTAAGAGGTCGAGGGCTAGTAACGAGAGGACTGGCCTGGAGATCACGAAGAAAGACCAGGTGCTCTTTTTTAGAGGCGGATACGTGAGCAGCAGGAGACACTTGACATTTCGCAATATTCAAAGGGAGTGTTTGGGGTGAGACTTAGAGGACGTGCCAGAAGGGCTAGTGCGTCTCGTTGGTCAACGGAGGTGATGGTATTTGTTACGACGTCAGAAAGGTATATGTTAAATATGCGTTTGTTAAGTGTGAGATTGGTATGTATGCATTTGTTGAATAGAGGTTTTGATATTTGATGCTGTATTTTTAGGGGAGCATGTAATAGAGGAAGGAATAAAAGATACAGAAGAAAGGGAAAGGGTTGTGGGGTTGGTTGTTTATGATAGCGATGAGGTTTTGGGAGTGAGTAGTAAGGATTAGGCAGGTAGTGTGGCTAGGGCCAAGCGTTCATCTATGCAAGGGATAGAAGAGGGTATTTTTTTGGTCACTCGTAGTAAGAGGAGACGAATTGATAGTACTAACCTGGTTGTTTTGCTTGTGATGCAAGAACAGACCCAGTTCAGGCGATGTTGGCAGAACGGGCGGCTAGGCAGGCTAAAACAGAGAGTGCTGCTATACGCCAAAAGAGGGGGAAAAGAAAAGTGGTCCAGTGACCAAAAAGAGAGGGTATGGCTACTGGTGTGATAGGTCATGAAGGAGTACCAGTGTCGGTGTTAGCGATGGCGACTATAGTGGTACTCGTGTCACGACATAGAACAAAAATGGTAGGTTCAAGTGGTGGGCCCCTTCTTGGGAATGGTAGGTTATCCCAGCCAAGTTTTGCTTCAGCAAGGCCTTCGGCAAGTGGTCTTAGTGCAAGTTCTAGTGGGCTGGGCATATTGCGTGAAGGGTGGGTGCTAGATTTCGATGCAAGATGATGGTGGGCAATGAGAGGTATGGCGCTCGAAGATTGAGAAGTGTTGGCGAGGAAGAGTCTAGCCCGTAATTTAAATATAGCCATGATGGGCCTGGTTGAGACGCTTCACTGCCATACAGCTTACACTGGCCAGATGGCTAACTGGTAGGAGAAATTTAAACTGTAGGCATCCAAGATAGTGGAGCTAGACGCTCAAGTTATGAAGCATCAAGAAGTGAATGCCAAGCTGGAGGCGTCGTTGAAAGAAATTGAGGAGAAGAGAATGATTGAGATAGCCGAACTGCTGTTGAAGGGTGAGAAGACAGAGGTCACTGCGTTTGAGTCAACAAAAAAGTTGAAAGAACATAATGCTAAACTCGTGTATGCTAAGTCCAAAGTGGCTGAGCTGGAAGGTCATCTTGGCGATCTCGAGGTTCCCCACCAGGATGAATTGAAGAGGCAGTAGGAGGAGATTTTTTATAAGCTCTTTGCTACCGTGGATTCATATCACAGCAGTGCACTTTATGGGGTCCAATTGCTCCGTGGTCCCCTTAAGATCTACGGGCAGTTGATTTAGGGTGCCTGTACATCCGTTCTAAGGACTTCAATGTATTGTGCCCTAGTCAGCAACAAGTAGACGATGAGTGATCAATGGATACAGCCTTGATAACCCCCACACCTGAAGAGTGTCAATAGGGTGAGTCTGGGGATGAGGCTAGCATTTAGATCGTTTCGTCGACTAGGGATGAGTAGCGATTTGGCTTGTAAATGTGATGTTGGTGTAAATGACTTTTGATTTAATGAAAAGTTTATTTTGTGAACTGTGTTGTTGTTTTCTTAATTTTTTTGTTTAGTTTTTGAAGTTGTTGTGTTGAGATTAGGGAAAAGTACATTGTGTTAAATCATTTTATGTGAAGATGTCTCACTGGGGAGAGTCGCGTGTTTATTATTACCATGCTGGGTGGCAGTATGTGACCTTGGAGGTCAAGTTAGGTAATTGCATTATAACAAGAGCAAGTTCATAAGCTATGAAGGCGATCGCTTGGTAGTAATGATAAGTTATGTTGTAGAGGTAATTTTATTGTAGTAATAAGGAGTGATGCCGCAGAGGCGATTGCTTTATGGCGATGGTGATTTTCGTCTTGGAGGCGATTGCTGTGTAACAATGATAAGATGTGCCGTAGAGGTGATTGCTTTATGGTAATGATGAGTTTTGTGCATCTGCTATGTATAAATGTTTGTTCTAGCGACCATTGTTATGATAGATATCTTAAGAAGATATGCTTACAAATAGTATTTCTTCATATAGGTAGCGTTCCATGTGTTGGGATGTTACGTCGATCTAATTCTGCTAATTTGTAAGCACCAAAGCCTAGGACTTTGGTGACCTAATAAGGTTTTTCTCAGTTTGGGGATAGTTTTTTTTCTTTTTTCTGCTAGTCGACTGGCTTTACAACTTCTGAGAAAAAGGTTGCCAACCTAGAATTGGCGATTGTGTATTCATCGGTTATAATGCCTGCTGAACTATTGTGCTAGGATTATCGTGTGGATTATAGTGTTTTCTCTTAACCTTTTAAGTAGGTCGAGGTTAGCCTTTAGGTGTTCAGAATTGAGCTCTAAGTCGGGGTAAGCAGTGCGTGAACTGTGTACCTTAATTTTGACAGGTATAATCGCTTCAGTTCCTTACACAAGGCTAAAAGGAGTTACGATGGTCACCTGAGTTGCTGTTGTTAGGATTGCCCAAAGTATACCAGGCATTTCATCAGCCCACGCACCTTTAGCATCCTTCAATTTTTCTTTAGGGGTTGCAGGATGTTCTTGTTCATTGATTTGACTTGGCCATTTAACAGAGGGTGGATGACAGAGTTGTATGCAAGTTGATGTCAAACTGTGAATAAAAATCATGGAGTTTATCGACCGTCAGTTGCTTACCATTGTCTACTATAATGACATTGGGTATCCCAAATCGATAGTGGATGTAACGCCAGATGAAGTTTTCCATGTTTCAAGCGGTGATTGTGGTGACTAGCTCAGCTTCTACCCATTTTGTGAAATAATCACAAACGACCAGCAAGAATTTTTTTTTGGCAGTCGCCATAGGGAATGGGCCTAATATGTCTATGCCCCAGACGTAAAATGGCCAAGGACTAAAAATTTGTTTGAGTGCCTCGGCTAGCTCTTAGGGAACGGGGTAAAACGTTGGCATTTATCACATTTTTTGACGAGAGTGGTGGCATCTTTCCATATGGTAGGCCAGAAGAATCCTTGTCGCAGGGCTTTAAGAGCCAGTGCTCGTCCGCGAAGGTGGTTACTACAGACGCCCTCATGTATTTCTTTTAAGACGTAGGTTACCTCAGAAGGGGTGAGACATCAGAGTAATGGGAGAGTGAAAGACTATTTGTACAAAGTATCATTGAGAATTGTGTACTTGGCTGCTCGCTTTTCTAGTCGCCTTCTTAAAATTGGGTCAGTTGGAGCATAGTTGTCTTTAAGAAAGAAGATAACTGGTGTTATCCAATTATTTTAAGCATCATCTGTAATATAATGTATGTATCTATTGTAGTTAGGTGTTGGAAGGCATTCGAGGAGAAAATTTTCCCTGGTAGAGATGTCAATGGCACTAGCTATTTTGGATAGGTTATCGGCCCTAGAGATCTCTTCTGGGTATTTGCTGGTTTATGACATGAGCAAATTTTTAGGAGAGGGTGGCGACCACTATGTGGTATTTGGCGAGTAACTCACCTTTGACATCTTATAGCCCGTTGACATAGCTAGCTATGAGTTAAGAGTCGGTGTGGGCGACTAGGTTACTGGTGCCTAATGTTTTGGCCAACTCCATTTCGGTGATTAGCATTTTGTATTCAACAGCATTGTTCGAGGTAGTGAACTAAAAAGATAGGCCATACTGCCATTCATGACCCTGAAACTTGATTAAGCGGACTCCTGCTTCACTTTTTGTTTTGCCTGAAGACCTATTTATGAAAATCTGTCATTTCTTAGTTGCTTGTGTTAAAAGGTGGTTATTTGATTGTACATGATCGTCTGTCTGAGTGCAATCTGGTGGTGGTTCTTTAGAGACTTAAAAGGAGCATTCGATGATAAAGTGGATGAGCGCTTCTGCTTTGATGGCTTTCTTGGGACTCTAAGTGAGCTGGAATTCACTAAGCTCAATACTCCAATGATGAGCTGTCCTACGAAGTCGACTTTGAGGAGGATTTCTTTAAGATGCTGATTAGTGAGGACAATGATAAGGTACACCTGAAAGTATTCTCTTAACTTCCTTGCTACAATGATGAGGGTGAAAGCCAATGTTTCTAGCTTACTGTAATAGTTCACCGGCCTGTAGTGCCCTACTAACGTAGTAGACAGGGCACTGATCTCCCATCTTTTTACAAACCAAGATGGCGACGATGGTTTCATCTGACATGGTGAGGTAAACAAAAAGTGGTTCTCCATGCTTCGAATTGGCAAGTAATGGAACGGTGCTTATGTATTACTTGAGTTGGTCGAACGACTATTGGCACTCTGCGCACAATTCATATCGAGTCACCCTCCGAAGCAGTTTGAAGAAGGGTAAACATCTCTCAATGGATTTGGAGATGAAACGGTTTAGTGTCACTATTCACCCCATCAAGTGTTGCATTTTCTTTATGGATTTCGACGGGCTCATTTCCATGATTGCACTGATTTTTTCAGGATTTTCTTTAATGGCTCTGGAGGATATCATAAATCCCAAAAATTTTCTTACAGACACACCAAACACACATTTTAAAGAGTTAAGTTTCATTTTGTACTTACCAACTATGTGGAATGTCTTTGAGAGGTCATTGAGGTGGTGCTAAAGGGAGAGGCTTTTAACTAGCATATCATCCACATAAATTTCTATTGAATGCCCGATCTATCCTTTGGAAAGCTTATTGACCAAGAGTTGGTATATGGCACCTGCATTGTTCAAGTTGAATGGTATGACTTGGTAGCAAAAGGTGCTGTCCTTTATTATAAACGCCATTTTATCTTGGTCGTGGGGATCTATCTTGATTTAATTGTACCCTGAGAAGATGTCTATGAACCTTAAGAGTTTATGCCCTGCGGATGCGTCAACCAGTCAATCAATACTGGGGAAAGGATATCTATCCTTTGGGTAGGCTTTAGTTAAGTCAGTGAAGTCGACACACATTCGCCATTTCCCTATGGCATTTCTAACCATGACTAAATTAGCAAGCTAGTCATGGTATTTAACTTCTCTAATATAGTTGGCTAGTAGTAACTTGTTGACTTCTTCGTGTATCTCCTGGAGCCGTTCCAGAGCAAATTTACGCTTTTTTTGTTTGACCGATAGGGCTCATGAGTCCACATATAATGAGTGCATGATGATGGTTGGGTCAATGTCTGGCATGTCGGTTGCAAACCATGTGAATACGTCAGTGTTCTTCCTACGAAATTTTGTGAAAAGGTTTTTTTCTTGAGCATCGAGAGAAGAGTTGATGCTGGTAGCCAACTCAAGATCTGAATAGTAAAGAGCCAGCTTTTCAGTGTCTTCGGTCGGTTGAGGCTTCTGGTCATGGAAACCATCCCTGGCGTCTAGTTGCTCCAAGTTGGTTGCTTCTGGTTGAGCAAGCGTGATAATGTAAACCGATGGTCCAGCATCGTTGTCGTGGATTGTGGTCAGCTGGTGTGTGGCCAATTCAATTGACAAGTGGTATTGGTTGATTGGCGAATCCATAGATTAGAGGTGACGGGGTCAGGTCACCCGCACTAAAGCCCATGCGAAGAAAGGTGTCCCACTGCAGAACTTCCACGGCACTCCCATTGTCAATAAAGATTCTGTGGAGTTGGTAGTTGCCTATGGTGGCGGAGATGACAATGGGATCGCTCCCGCAATCAGATAGGAGCTGTGAGTCGATGTCATCAAAACTGAGCACCCAATCGGTTTGCTTGACACGTTTGGGAGCTATGTTGACCACCGTTACAGAGCAGAGGTAGGACTTGCACTTTGACTTACTGATTGACCAAGTCTTTGCCGGACTGACGATCATGTTTATCATGCCAACGATAGGTTGTTTGGGGATGGTCTCCTGGCATTCGTTCGAGGATCGCGTGCGATCCTTGGCGTATGGTTCTTTCTTTACGAACTACTTGATCACACTTTTTCTCACCAATGACCCAATGGCATTTTTTAAGCTAAAGCAACCCTCGGTTGCGTGCCTGATGTCATTGTGAAAATTACATTGCTTTTTAGGGTCACACTTGTTGCGATCACCTTTCATTGGAGGCGGGCACTCAATGAGCCCTTCTTTCATTATGGCACTGAGAATTTAAGATCTGGGAGCCGTCAGGGGTGTATAGGCCTTGTATTTCATATGCAGAGTGGGCCATGCTCTTTCCTGGTGGGGCTGTGTGGTGATATGATGGCTGGCGCCTCCATCTAGGGTTGGATTCCAAGGCGATCGGCTAACCGACTAGGCCTTAGTCCTCGCCCTCCTTTTTGTTCGCGATCCCAAGTTATAGTTCATTGACTTGCAATTTCTATTTCTTTAACTTTCACGTATTTTTATGCCTTTTCATAAAGCTGGTATAGCTTCGTGGGTTGGGCATCCATTAAAGCATATTTTAGGTACTTATGTCAAACGCCAGTATTGAAGGCTTTGATGGCCCATTCGTCATTCAGGTCCCGGACCTTTAGAGCAGTTGTGTTGAAATGCTTGAGGTAATCGTAAATCGTTTTGTCATGGTTTTGCTTGATCGCCATTAAGCTAGCAGATGTTCTAGCGACTGTTCTGCAGCTACTGAAATGAGCAATGAAATGTCATCCCATTTTATCAAAATTTGTGATAGACCCTGGATTCAAGGAGTACCACTATGTCCGTGCTGGCCCTCGAAGCATTATTGAAAAGATGCGGCACTGGATGGCATCCGACATGTTGCGCAGATTATGAAAAGCGCGAAAATAGTTCAGATGGTCAGTTGGGTTGGTTTTACCATCATAAGTGTCAGGAGAGAGCTTGACTTTTCGAGAGACCTACACCTGGCAGATGTTAGGCGAGAAGGGGTTGTGTTCTTCAGTTAACCATTCCTAGTTGTCTTTTCATGGTTCACGAAGCTCCTTGATTTCCTATTTCAAGGCCACTACTTGTTGGATGAGGTCTAAATTAGAACTTGGCGTGTGATGCCCACTAGTATGATGGAAGGTTCCCTGCGTCATTTGCCATAGAATAGGCATAAAGTAGGAGCTTTCCTCCACCATCGAGTGGGTGGCCCAGTCGGCTGTAACATGTCGCTCCTATATGTCTGAGTTTGGGTTGTTTGCAGTGTGTTGGTTTGGGCGATCAATGGGTTGCGTGTTTTGGCAGTTGCTTTAGGAGTTGACAAGTTGCGCCAACTAGATCTGAAATTGTTGGATGGCAGCTAGTTGACTGGCAATGGCTTGAAATTGTACTTGGTAATGTGCATGGTAGTCTAATTGGCTGGGCGGTGTAGGTGTACTGAACTGAGTAAAATGAGGTATTGGGGCATCTAGGGGTACGTTGTCAGGTGTTTGTGGTGATGCTGGTTGCTGGGACCATGTTGCTGGGGCTCGCGGCTTGGTTGAGGTGAGGGACAGCAGTGGCCACTAGCTGGATCAACCCTAGTAGGTTCTGATAGTACGCCATTGGCGAGTGGGACAGCCATGAAGGGAGTGAGATGGGTATTTGGGATATTTGGGCATTTGATAAGTTGGGTATTGCTGGGGTTGCCGAAACTATGGCACGGTTTGTCACTTCTGGCAACGACAAGGTATTTTGTAGGATGTCAGCACTCCGGTCGGCCATGGTTTTCTTTTTTGATCATTTTCCCATACACAATGCCAATTGTTGATGTTTTCCTCACAGGTACCCGAAGCTGGGTGCAACCCTAAAATACAAAAGAGGTTAGGAGGGCGCCAGAGTTTATGCTCAGGGAGCCCTCTTCGATGGTTAAGTCAGAATGGTGTTTTGTATAATGGTGTGGATATATCTGAGAATCGAATCCTTACCTTTGGGCTTGCTTGCCTTTTTTATATAAGTTGTTTAGAGATATTGTGTCAGGTGATTTGATAGTGATATGACCAGCGTCGAGCTAGGTGTTAGGCTATGGTATTCAGTGGTCAGCTCCGCCAGTCGGCCACCATTCAGTAGATGTCAACTTTGTATTTAAGTCATTATCGGAGAGGTCACATCACTATTAGGTGTTGTTGGGCGATCGACTTTATGATATTATTTGGCGATCGCTTGCGCATGGAGGAATAGTTGGCCGGTGATCATTTGGCGATCGCCATACGTGGAGGTATAATAAGACTTATTCCCCTCAAAAGGTAGCAAACAAGACGAGCCAGAGTGGATTCCTATTGGTGCAAGTTATTGGCCAGTTTTGGAATAAGCCTCTTATGTGCTGGAGGTGTTTTCCGCTGGAGAAGGAGAAAATCTCAAGTTAATGCATTGGGTGACTGGATCTTAATTTCATTTATATTCTGCTTGACACATTTTTATGCCAACTAATTGTTTTCTCTTGAAGAGAGTA
>JBBYHO010015856.1:0-12835 GCA_038382025.1 Adansonia gregorii
CCATCTGTTTAGACTTAGAGCAAACTGCAACAATTTTCCCATCAAACGCCTAAGATTAATGCAAAATTAAACTATTTATGTACCATTTTTTAAATTTTTATATGATTAATATTTTAACAAATTAATAGTTAAATTTGACAATATAATTACATTCGTTCTACGTGTAAAATTTCAAATTAATTTGATACTTTTATCATTCAACGGAGAACATTATCTTTTCAATATATATTTAGTGGTTATTGTTTTGCTTTGAACAAATAGTAAATATTTTTAACTTATTCGAATGTCAACAGACATAATCTACATGAATAGAATACGAAATATGATAATCAAATTAAATAGATAGCAATCATACAAAAATATAATTATAAAAAACTGTGTAAAACTAAATTGTTAATCCAATGATCCTTTACATGCATTTAATCGATCAACATTTAAAAATATTGCTGACAACTGAGGAGAAATCATTGGAATGGACGGTGAGTCGCTTATATATCAGCCTTTCTTTAGAGAAAATGTGCAGATCATCGTTATGAGTCAGGAAGAAAGGAATGATGAGGTTATTAATCTGCAGGTGGGAAATGCTAAATTTCCGGTTAGAGTGTCCGAGGTAGCGGTGATGCCAGTGCATAAATGCTGTTGTGATAAACAGAGTATCTCCTCTACTGATAGTTCCGATGTAAGTAAAACCATGAACAAAAAAAATGTTGATTCTCTTGGGCTGTCTCATAAGTCTGGTTCGTTAGAAGAGGAAGAAATTGAATCAGAAAAGTTTAATGTAGAAGATGATGAAGTGTTTTGATGCAAAGATTATCGAGCTGTGTCCGCTATGAGGTGTTGTTCGCTTTGGAGCAATACATAGACTGTCCTCATAATTTTGTCCTTTGAGAAAATGCATCTTAACAGGGGTAGGGTGATTCTTGCTTTATAAACCATTCTCCATATCTTTATCTAATTGATATGAGATTATTGTTTTGCCCCAAGACTAGCACCCAAGCAAGAGTGTGAACTATGTAAGTTGAGTAGGGAAGTTCAGTTGTAGATTAGATGTCAAGTTACTACTGTGTAAGTTGTAAATTAAGTGGACAAGTTTGTCATTATGTAAGTTGTAAATTGAGTTGGCAAGTTTACTCTTCTACTTACCTATGAGAATCGACAAGCTATAAACTCATAGCTGAAATTTCATTCAAATATATAAACATGCCTACTCGACTTACAGGAAACTTGACATAGAAACATGTCCACTCGATCGATGATTTATACCATGACAAACTTGCCTGTCAATCTATAAAAGCAATCTCCAACTAAACTGCAACTTGGTCTTAAACACCATCAATTTTAAATTTTTTTGGGTTAGTGCATCTAGAATGTTAATGAGTATTTTTGCTATTTGAAAAGTAGGTTTGGGTATGAATTTTAATATCCACAACCCTTTGTCATTCTTTTAGGCTGTGATCTTTTTTCCATATAAAAAAAGGAAAGATAAAAATACTAGAAGTATAGAAAAATTTCACCTAACAATTATTTGTTTTTGTAAAAAAAGAAAAAAAATCAAAAGCTAGCTAACCTCCAATTAGCCAACTTATGAGTGGTAGATTCTTTGGATCATTTTCAGCTTTAAAAAAATAATAGAAAACACTTTTACCAGCCTTTCCATCAATATCAATATATCCAAAAAATTGCCTGAAGTTAACATAAGGTTGTCCAGGCAATATTCCTATTTGATCATTCAAAGAGTACCCAATGACACCCCAAATATGAAAAAATAAAGCCTAAGAAAGAATTTCCCAAAACCCATTAACAATATATAGAAATCTTAGAATACTACAAAATTTTTTTCTTATTCTGATGGATTGGAATACAATTATATAATGAATTTATAAGGTGATTTTAGTTTTTTTGTTCTAATTAAATAAAATGTTGTTGAAAAAAAATAATTCGAGACATGTATGAAGTCATTATAGCTTATTTAAGTGTTCATTAATTAATTTTGTTTGTTTGAAAAGAAAATAATATTATCTCCCTATATTTCAATTTCTATCTAGTTTTAACAAACCTTGCCATTTTGTAGGAACAGCATCCATTCATTGTTTAAGAGATTTTTTTTCTGTGATTTACCATAAAATTCAAAGTTATTTTAAGTATACCTTAAACAAATCATTTACCTAAATGTTTGATGCCTGAATTAAATTTGGTATAAAATAATTTGTTCAAAACTAATGGCTCATTTTGATGAATGTGAGTGTTTCTTTTATCAAACAATCACAATGTTTTGATATTGAATCTTTAAAAAATTTGTAACAAAATGATAGTTACAACACAATGAAAAGAATTCATACCGCACATTCAAATAAACCTAAATTATCGAAATATCATTGACATTCCAATATATGTAATGGAATTTTTATGAAGTTTTTAAGTTTAAAATATTTTTATCGAAAGTTCTATTTCTTGATAATGAAATTTAAATGTTATAGCTATAAAGATAACATTAGCTTTGATCTTATTGAATTATAGGGACAAAGAAGCAAGTTGAAACCTGCAATCTTAAGTTCATGCTATAAAGATGATCAACTAACCCTTGCATTCACACATAAAATGAACTTTAGCATTTATTTACTTTTGCTTTATTAAATGTGTAAGTGACTAGCTCAAAAATCATGTAAATAAATCTAAATAATTTATATTTTGATCTTGTAAGTTGCAACCTTTAATATAGCATGTAGTTTACTCATAAAAATAAAATTGATCAATTTTTGTATATTCATTTTATATAAACAGGAAATACCCCCTTCTACACAGAACGCTTTTAAAATTTTTTTATAAAACTTTTAATTAATTAATTTTAAATTAAATTTTGTTAAATTGTAATTATTTTTAAATTTTAGTAATATTAATATTAAAATAGTATTTTCATATGAAAAAAAATGATGTTACTTGTTTAGGATCAAATACGAATCATAAACAAACTTATAAGTCAAGATGATAACCAATTATTGTAAATAAATCATTTAAAAATTAAAAAAAATAATGAATATTTTAAGTGAATCGGATACGAATCCTAAATCAACCTATATCATTTGAACTTAAAAAAAATAATCAAACAAATTTCTTTTTTTTTAACTTTTGTCCTGAATTAGGCAGATACATATCTTAAACAGATATTTGAATTAATATGCGGTACAATAACTTTAAATACATTATTTAAAAATAAAATAAAATAATTAAAGATCACTAAATCAAGCTATCTAAATATTCTTTTATATTTTAGTATCTTAGGCAAATGAATGTAAAGTCAAGTCTAAATAATTATGACAAATAATCAAAAATATTAGACAAATTGAGATACAGAACAAAAACAATATGATAAAATAATTAAAAGCATGATACAAAGACAAAAACACAAAACGAATAAATTAACATTTTAAAATCTATATAAAACCAATATTTAAAGTAGAAGAATTTATAACATATATAAAGTAATATAGAATGGGTATGAATACAAGCATGTTAAGAACATATATTTTTTAATCAATCACTATGATAAGTTATTTAAAATAAATCATGATTTGAGGCAAGAGAAGAGCACAATATCAAAACACAATTTTTTTTCTAAATTAAATCTACAAAAACAACAAAGAAAAAATTAGTTAAAAATAAGAAAAATAACATGGACATGTTGAAAACATACAAATGTATAAAAAATAAAATGAATTATTAAGTTGTAAAATTTTACATGAATTTATAATAGTAATTTTTCAATAATTTAAATATAAAAAATAACACAAACGTGAAAAAAATTTCTTTTTTTCTCCCTTTATGTCCTTTTCTTCTTTCCTTTCTTCTTTCTATTTTTTTTCTTTTCTCTCCTTCATTCTCCCTAGACCTATCCACTAGTTAAACTTTGTACAGATTTTCTATCAATTTAGATCAATCCAACCTAAATTTATATTCAATAATTAAAAATATTTTTATTTAAATTTAATTATATAAAATATATAAATATTAATATGAAAATAATTTTTTATTTTTTATTAATTATGAATTATAAATATAAATAATATAAATGAGTCAAACCAAACTAAAAATAAACCTCAACAAAAAATTCAAAATTTTTTTAACCAGCACTTATACTTCTCTCCCTTTCTCCTGTACTAGGCAGAAGGAAAAGAAAAGACACCACATTCTGCACTTAACAACCCAAAAGAATAGTAACTGCTACAATACTTCCCATGGTACTTATAGGGCTTTTTATTAAAATAATATAAATTTTTTTATTTATGTAAATAAGCCGTTTTTAGATTATTTATTAAAATAGGTTAATTTTAAAAATTAATTAAAAAATCGTCATTTCAAATGATGATATTTTAATTGTAAAATTTAGTTAAAAATAGCCAGATCAGATGATGATTTCTCAGCTTATTATATGAAATCAATAAATGAAATGGAGATTTCTCATCAATTGCAAATCTGGAGACTGGAATGTGAAAATTAATTGAGAAATCACCATATCACTTAGCGATTTCCCAACTAGGATTTTTTTTGGTTTTTTTTGGTTAAATTATAAGGGTCACTTTGCAGCCTTTACAGAGGGATATGACTTTTGTCATATCCCTCTAAGGTCATGGGTATTTCACCTATGACCTTTGCTTGATGAAGGGACGGAGGGAGCCCTCTATAAAAGGAGCTCCTTCCTCTAATAGAGTAACCAAAATGAAACAAAATTTCTATGAAAAGAATATAATCAAGTTAAGGTGTTATTGAAAGTTAAGTAATCGAGCTAAAGCTTTTTTACAAGTATGATTGTATTTTATTCGTAAAGTAATTTTTATATGATTATATTTTTTGTAATTATGTTTTATTTTCATTTGTAAAAGTTTATTAATGTTGACTATAATTAATTATACGTAGTATTTATTTTCATTTTTATGTATGATTTTTTAGATAATTCATCTCAAAATCATACAATTTAGTTTGATTGTATTACTATTTTTGGTTGGAATATTAGGGTGTTGTCAATTTTTATTATTAAATATAAATTATTTAGTAATAGTTAAAGTGATTTTTTTTTGTAATTAAGTTAATTTTTTGTTCACTTGATTGTTGCAAGGAAGAGGTTGAATTTAACTTTAAAGCATTCAAATATTTCAAAGGTATGGGATTTTGTTTGTAGAAATTTAGTTTAATTTTTGTTTTAAGGCTAGGTAGAAAAATTTTGATCAATTCAATGGCATCATCATCATCATCATCGTTATCATTATTGAGATTACAAGAGTATCATTTATCATTAAGGGTATTATCTAAGGTATGAAATTATAAATTTTGTTAATGATATATTTAAAATAGTATAAATTATAAATTTTATAAATAATGAATCAATTACATTTTTAATAGGATACTCGATTGAAAACACAATCACAGAAAGCATTTTTTGAACCATTGAATCCATTAATTAAAGACTATTTAAGAAGAATCAGATTTTACCATGCAGTCCTAGTTAACCGATGACAATATAAGGTAGGACTAATACGTGCATTGGTTGAACGATGGAGGCCTGAGACGCATACATTTTATTTTCCATGCGGTGAATGTACAATCACACTAGAGAATGTTGCATTTCAACTGGGGCTACCAATTGATGGGAAGGAGATAACAGAGGGAAGTCTATTACACTAGGAGGTTTTATTCGAAGAATTGTTAGGCGTGATCCCTCTCGAAAACTTCATTCAGGGCTTAACTATCAAAGTGACTTGGTTGATGTAAATGTTTCATTATATACCTGAACATGCAACTGAACGAAAACTGGAATCTGCTACTCGAGTATATATTTTACCCGTCATTGGTGGAATGTTAATGCCTAATAAATCTAAAATAGAGTACATTTGATGTATCTTTCACTTTTGGCAAATTTGAATGAAGTAAGAAAGTATAGTTGAGGTTTTGCTTGTTTAGAGTTTTATGTAGAGAACTCTGTCGTGCAACCATTGGGGTGACACATGACATAGGTGGCTGTTTAATGCTGCTACAGTCATGGGCATGTTATCGGTTTCCATTTCTTGCGTCGAGTATTAGAGAAAATTATGTATATCCCTTTGCGTTAAGGTAATACATATAAGTATTATATTTATCCTTCAAGAACTTACATTTGCATTCAAGTTATTCATATTTTTTATGTATTTTAACAGATGGTGCAGTCTAAAGCTGTTTGGTCATACAACTACGGACGTTGAAAGTATTAGAGTACGACTGGATCGTATGGGACATAATTGGGTAAATTTTGTAATAGTTTACCTTAAGTACATGCATTTTTAAACTAACTTATTGCATATGATCAATATTAATTTTTGTCTATTATTTCATAGTTTCTATAGAGGCCATATTTGTAGATGAAATTGCAGAATGCCTCCCATCGGAAGCCTTCCAAAATTGCCACATTTGGAGAGCAAACACAGCATTAATATGTTTTCACATTGTGGAATGGCACTAGCCGGATATATTCTTATGCTAATTTGGGATGCAACAAGCAATCCCCCAACCACTTATGGACCTTGACGAAGTTCACAAAGTTGATATGTGCTGTAATCATGAAGAAAATCGAGTTGAAAGGCATGCAAACTGGATCCAGTTTTGGAGAAAATGTTCTAGACAAATTGTTTAGGGTCCTGAAATTATGTATAATAATTTCTTACCATCAGATGAATACATCAGATGGTTTTATACTCACGGTCGATCATTTATTCTCCCATCATCAGGACTTCAGGATGTGAGAAGTAGCTAACTTTATTAACAAGCTTCAAATCCAAACCCTCCTATGGAGCTTTATAGGCATACTTGATGGCATAGAATTAATCAGAGGATGAATCAACCTATTTCAGCAGAGGTTGACGATACCAATGCACCTAGGATGTCATTTAATCATCCTGAACCAGAGCATGATCTTGGGGTATCATCCAGTTGCGGGTATTCATTCAATCATGGTGGGGATGATATTGATAATTGCTATCAACTAGAGCCGCCCACCAATAGGTTAGATGCCAACATTTTGACTCCTATGTCACCTGCAGCACATCTGAGAAGCGTATATCAATTTGGAACCCTTTTGGAGAGCGGTAGCCTCCCTAATTTTGTCCTACAACATACTACTTCCATTGGTAGTGGGCTTGGGTTTTTTGGTATGGCGAACATTATTAGGGTAACGAGCGAGCAAACATAGGGATTCGATGCCGACTCAGGAAGAAACCACTGGAAAAAAGCACCAGCAGTGGAAGTAAGAGCCCAAAGACGTCAAACTAAAGGCGTACGTGGCAATGAAGATGAAAATGTTGAACAAAGAGTATTGCCACCACATAATAGGAGAGCCCCGCATTGTTATTTTATAGCGCGCAATAAGGCCCTTCGTCAATAGATATAAACTTGTATTACTCACTTGTATTATACAGTTTATAATCTTATCGTTTTACAGTTATGCAGTTTTAGGGTGTTATACAATGCTGTAAATGTTATACATTTGTATTGTAAATTTTTTTTTTGTTTCTTATGTTGGAAGATAATTAACAAAAAAATATTTTAGTATGTATATTACATTGATATAATTTCTATTAAAATAATTGTGTGGGTAGCATGTTCAAAGCATTATATCGTCATTATTATATTACAATAATTAATAATTATATCTTAAAGATATTTTATAATAGTAATTATATTATTTTCTATAATATGTGTTTCTATTATTTATGTTGCAAGATAAATAAAAAATAACTTTAATTTTATTTAATTAAAAAAATAACATTTACATCATAAAATCGAAAGTGATAAATTTTACACATATAAACAGTTAATTATACGTAATATAATCATAAACTGATAATTAATGATGTGAACTTTCCCTTGATGTGCTGACTTGACAAGGGTAATTTTTTTGGTTGTGGCCGTCATTCCTACATAGTCCACAACCTTTTGGTTGGGCTCTCTCTTTAAGATCCATTTCATTACGAATTCGACTTGATTTTGGTCGACCTCTGGGATCTCTCCTCATTTTTGGATTAAGGCGCAGTTATGGACTATTACATTCTGGCCAATAAGCTTTATTCTTGACGGGTTGAAACTCATGTCGATAAACATTTTTTATAGTCTTTAGTCTATAAACATTGTCCACATACATCGTGCAATCAATATGGATATAAGCACATGCAGCAACAATATGTGAACATAGGTATCTGTGTGCTTGAAACTTCCCATAGTCACACCACCTCTTATTAAGATTTACTTTGTATGTCAAAGCTACAACTCCCTCTTAGAGGTTTTCTAGCTCCTCAACCAAGAAAGATTGATTTGTTTGTATAAACCCTCGAACAAGGTGTGAGTTAGCTTTTTTTTTTCATTTTCTTGCATGGCATTTGTGACTGTTTCACAATAATTGTGCTCAACTGCCATCATTACAATCTGCTCATTCCTCATGACCCTAAATAATTTTGCTAATCTAAAATATGTGGCTTTTAGTAAAGCGTTTATAGGAAGATGATAAGTCCCCTTCAACACTGAATTTATACTTTTGGCCAAGTTTGTCATCATATGTTCATATCGTCTTCCTTCATCATATGATTGTGCCCACTTCTCTTGTGGGATCCTATTGATCCATCGACTACTTCTGCATTCTTCGCACAAAGATTTTCATACTGTGATTGAAAATAGGGTTATCATAACTCGTACGCTGAATAAATAATATGATAATTTTTGGACTTATTAACAACTGATAAATAAACATTAAAATTGATAAGATTGCAAGAGAGTAAATGACCATAAATGCAATTACATACCCATATTAACAACTTGTCGATGCAACTCATTATTGTTAAATCTCCTCATGAAGTTGGCTGTAATATGTCGAATGCAGTACACAGAATATGCACGCGGAGGTTTCCATGCACTACCTAAGTTTCTGATCACAGATTTTATGGGTTCGTGTCGATCAGACATTAAGCATATCCCAGGTTGTTTAACAATATATCTACGTAAGTTGTTGAGAAAAAATGACCATGCCTCTTTTGTCTTATCCTCTACAATGGCAAAGGCAATTGATACTATGTTTCGATTGCCATCTTGTGCAACAGCTAACAGTAATGTTCCTTTGTATTTTTCATATAAGAATATACCATCTACTTGGACAACAGGTTTACAGAAGGGAAAGCCTTCAATGAAAGACTTGAATGTCCAAAGAAGTCATTGGAAAATACCCATACCTTGCACCATTTGATGACCGTGGTATGCAGGTACAGTCTGTAATTCCACTATTGTGCAAGGAACAAAATGTTGCATTACGCCCAACTATTTTGAAAAATCATTGTATGATTTATCCCAATCTTCATAAAGTCAAACAATTGCTTTCTGCTTAGCTATCCACTCTTTCATATAAGAGGTCATGTATCCATACCTATTCCATATCTCAGCAACTAAAACTAAGACGAAAATGGCCGGATTTCCTTGTACCAAGGACAAAATGCATGAACATATCATGTTGGAATCTAGTTTCATGTGATCTTATGAAATACGCCCAGATGCATAAGTATGAGGCCTATTATACTTTCTACTCTCCCATACTTATGTCTTCTTTAATAATCTTGCCCTTATACTCTAGTTATAATTGGTGCCATACATGGTACACTGGCTGTGATATTTGATTGGCGACGATTTTACTAATCTGTAATCTACAGAGTTCTTGATATTATAGTGCTTTATAGCAGAAACCATGGCCTCTTTTTTTGCGAACTGCATCCCAACATAGAGCTCACTACTAGATGAATTCTAGCTTCTTGAAAACTCTAATGTTTGAGCATATTCTGAAAATTTTGCTACATGCATTGTATCCAGATCGAGGGTGCGCATATGGAGAGGTGGCTCAAACTAATGAAGAAGATCGTTAGCTCCACTAGTAAATGACAGATGAGAAGCTTTGATATCATCACCAATATCTGGGCATGGATCATGGTTGTCATCATTATCATCAGCTTCAACATACTCTTTCGACTCATTAAAGTCACTAACATAATCACCATGGGCTCCATATGACAGTTCAGGATCAGCAGTAGATAAACTTGGCCCTCCATATTTTATTTCAACACCTCTAATTAGAGAGTCTAGCATTATAAAGTTGTTCGGCTCATCATGTTCACAGCTTGGAACTATTGGTGACAAAGATGAATAATGAAAAGTTTTATACAAATTATTCATCACCACTTGTGCATCTGGAAGAGGTTGACATTCAGGAATCTCAAACGACCATGACATACGCGCATCTACAGTTGGCATGGATGAAGCTTCAACATCATGATGTATATCCTCAAGGTCGACATATAACTCAATTATACCAACATTAAAAAATTGCTGCTGAACATCAAACATGCATCTGGCATCATCATCATCTTTAAGTGAAAATGTCCTATATCAGATGCATCATTCTCCTATAGAAATAGAAAGCCTATACTTGATATTTGATACTCTGATTATGCTTGTAGCTTTGATTTTTGCACCAATTTTTACCTTTAATTCCTCTATTATAATGTTTCCATCAATTCTGATAGTTCTAGGATGGTTACTTTGAAAGGTAACACCTTCTTCACTGTTGACAATTTCTCTATTAGAATAGATAAGTGCAACAAATCTATTACTCATGTTGGTAAGATGGAAATAACTTTAAACAAAAATGCTAACAATTGAAAACTAAGAAACAAAAGAAGAGAATGAAGAAGCACTATCCTAAACTGAGAAAACAAAAATAGCAGCTAAGAATGAAAATGACAATAAAAATGACAATGATGAACATATATTTATAATGCAACATAGTCACCAAAATTTTGTCCTATTCAAAATTTCTGAATTTGTCCCATTCATTAGTCTAATTTTTACAGTCTGACATTTACAATCCATGCATTAGTCTCATCAACTAAAGATGATATCAGGAGAAATCTGATTCCCATGCATTGGTCTCATTGACTTATTTCATATCAGAAGGAATTTGATTCCCATGTATTGGTGTCATCAACTTTTTTCATGTCAAAAGGAATCTGATTCCCATGCAATTGGTCTCATTAACTTTTTTCATATTAGCAGAAATCACATTTCTCATGCATTAGTCTCATCAACTTATTTCATATCAGAAAGAATCTCATGTATTAGTCTTATCAATTTATTTCATATCAGAAGAAATCTAATTGCATGCATAAGTCTCATCAATTTATTTCATATTAGAAGAAATTCGATTCCCACACATTAGTCTTATCAGTTTATTTCATATTAGAAAAAATCTTATGATTTTGTATTAGTCTTATCAACTAATTTTATTTCAAAAAAATTTAATTTTCATATATTAGTCACGTGCTTTTGAACATAAATAAAACCTAAAACTTATAAATTGTGATATGAAATACAAAATCGCCACATGAATTGATGATTTCTCAAAACAAAACAAAAACAAAAAAAAATACCTAGTTGGGAAATTGCCATGTGATATGGCGATTTCTCAATTAATTTTCAAATTTCAGTCATTAGATTTGCAATTGATGAGAAATCGCTATTTCATTTGTCGATTTCGTATAACAAGTTGAGAAATCACCATCTGATTTGATAATTTTTCAACTAAAATTTAGAATTGAGAAATCATCATTTGAAATGGTGATTTCTCAATTAATTTTTCAAATTAGTCTATTTCGATAAATAATCTAAAAATGATTTATTTACGTTAATAAAAAAAGTTATATATTATTTTAATAAAAAAGTCGTACTTATAGCCTTTTCCTTTAACTATTATTGTAAATTATAGAATTTAGTTTATTCTCATAATTTTTGCAACTTTCAAGTAAATAACTCTTTATTATTTTTGGAAAAGAGGATTCAGACATACTCTTTAACCAAGAATATGTACATGCACCTACCATCCAAGTCAAAAGCTTGATGTTATCGAGTAAAATAACTCAATTTTTATTGAAATTTTTAAATATATATATAAATAAATATGTAATTTTTAGCTTTTTTTCTCATATCAAAATTTACCACACTCACTATGTGGATGAAAAAGATAATATTTTTTATATAAAAATGTGGATAAATTTTTATGAAAAATTATAAAAAGAGTAGTTTTTCTAGAGATGGGAAATTAATTGAATAGTAATGACTAAATGAGTAGATTATTTAAGAGTTAAATAGCCTTTTAAGTGAATAATTTTTTAGAAAATTGAGTAAGCTTTTTGCATTGTTGAAGACAAATAGATCTTTAAAAATATTATTATTAATCTTTCACTTGTTATTGAATTCTTCCATGTCTTATATACAAAGTTATATTTTGATAATTCAACCATTAGATTTTATGTAATAAATTGATCAATGATTGATCATCATTTATTGATCATGTTGATATTGCATCTCACTGGCTATTTTCCTGAACTACTACCTATCTTGTCCAAGAAATTTTTTATGGTGATAAAATGAATTCGAATCTTAAAAATTATATAAAAAAATTTTAATTTGAAGTCGTTAAAACTTGATTTGATAAAGAAAAAAAATCAAAGACTCAACCTCAAAAAGAAATTTGAAACCAAAATGATTCACGCCCAAAATGATCCGATTCAACATGATCCTAATTTGAGATTAGCAAATCATGAACCCATAATAGCCTAAGTTTAATATTAAAAATAGCAATAATCAATTGTAATTAAATAATTTGTATAAAAAGAAAATTTACTTATAAAGTTTATTTTAATCTCTCCCTTTTTTTCTTTTTAATTAAATTTTAAAATTTAATATGTAAATATATAAGGCATAATAATAATTTACCGAAAAATTA
>JBBYHO010015877.1:0-12834 GCA_038382025.1 Adansonia gregorii
ATAATATATTAATAAATATAGTACATATTAATTTGAGATTTAATATAAAATTTTTTATTTTTTATTATTTGTAAATGGTAATTCGGGATTTAATATAATTTTTTTTGTTATTTGTAACTGATAATTTAAAATTTACTATAAAGTATGTTTTTATTTTTTATTATTTTTAAATAGTAACTCAAAATTCAATAAAAAAATATTTTCATATATTTTATTATTTTTAAATACTATTTTTATATATATAATTTATATGTATAATTTTTATATATAGTTTATATATATGAAAGAGTCGGTTAGAAAAATAGAGTTAAATTATAATTATAATCTCTTTATTAATAATTTTAATAATTATTTTTTAAATAAATTTTTTCGTTTTCCAATTTTGTAAAAATTATCATTTTATATCACTTTTATAAAATTTTTCTTAAACTTACGAGTGAATGGGGTTTTTTTTAAAAAAAACCAACGGTTAAAATTAAAAGTTTTCATCCAAAGGCTTATATTAATTGAAGCTTATGAGAAGCTTATTGTAAAAGCCTCATCCTAGAATTTTCCCTTATTCTCCGTACTGCCCTTTCTTTTCGCTTTTCCTTATGTGGTTTGCACAGAAACTGAGAATATAAATAGTTTTAGTCCATTCCATTACCACTAATATATATATATATATATATATATATATAACAAGTGCGTACATGTACATTTGCTTTGTATTGTACATATATATACAAGTACGTACATGTACATGTACATTTGCATTGTATTATTCTGGACTAAAACGGTGACTAGTAAGGTAAGAATTTTATTATGATAAGCAGTTATAAGTTTATTTTCTATAGAGAATTACAAAATGATTTAGAAGAAAGATTTTTTTTGTTATTATTATAACAAATTTTTTATTAAAAATGAAATGAAATATCCAAGGTTGGTTAAATAAGAAGTTTGATTAGATTTATTCATGGATCACATTAATTATTAGCTAACAAGTTTGGTTAATCTATATTGTTTTATTAAGAAATACTTTATGACATGTAGGTTTAGTAATCCGTGTATTTATATCATATTCATATTATTTTTCATATTATAATCATATTTATGTTATTATATGTTTATATAAATTTTGACATGTTAATAATTTGTATTGCATAGATTTTTGGATGTTTATGTATTTATGTAGTGCTCTTGTAATTTTTTGTATGATTCATATTTTAGTTAATTTTCTTGTGCCGTATCCAACATTATCAATATGTTGATATTTGTGGATAATGTTTTAAAAAAAATTATCCCATTTTATCTTAGTGATAGAACTATAAAAATATTATAATTTTTTCGATCGAGTCAGCTAAAATTCTTATTTGACCTAGACATAGTATCAATACTTTATAGCCTTGTTCCAGCTTGATTTCACCTACAATTCAGGTAAAAAAAATTATCTAGGCCAATCAAATACAATTAAATGTTTTAATCTGGACATGTCTATGGTTTCGGTTATTTGTCTAACCTTAAAGACTTGTTTGATATTTCAAAAGATTTGAATAAAAGTATTAACCTAAAAAAAAAGTTTGGACAAAAAAATAATGTACATTTAAAAAATGGGTTATACATTAACTTCAATATTTAAGGCTCAAGTTTGACCCGATTTGACCCATCTTTTAGTTATATAAAATATATTATTTTAATATTTACATATCATGCCATTTATATCATATAAAAAATGCATTTATAATATTGTAAACATTAAATATATGTTTAATGAATAAAAATAAAAGAAAAAATATTAATAGAATAAACTTAATAAAAGAAAAAAATTACTAAAAAAAATTAGAAAACATGTTTTTTTTTAACTTGGATGGTTCTAAACTACCTATTTACTAATGTAAATGTATAGACACTTAATTTTGTCTGAGCCTCCTTCTTTATTAGTCCAAAAATATCTAAGATATAAAAGGCACTTGTCTTAGTGGATATAAATTTTCTTCAAGGGGAATGTACATTTTCAACAATTATTTAATTGGGTTTAAATGACTGCAGTTACACATGACAAAATTAGTGTCATTTCAAGGGTCATGAAGAGTAAATCTCAAACAAAAAATATGAATATCAAGGTAAAATAATTAATATTTAACTTTATACTTTTGAATTTTTAAAATTTATTTTTGCGGATGCTAACACAGTTAAATTTCCCATTTTTAAAAATTTTTCAAGAATTTTTTTTGTTAAATTTAGGAATTTGACCATTGTATATTTTTTTTGATACTATTGTGGTATTTATGTCAATACTCACTCCAAAAAAAAGAAATATTCAAGGAAAAATTTGTATTACTATTTTTTACCACGAGATATTAAGTTGATAATTTTTGCAATTATTTTTTAATTTCTTACTATATTGTGAGTATTTTGCTTGCAAGTTTTTTCGATAAAGACTTGTTTTAGATCTCAGATTTTCATCTTTACCACTTTGTAAATTAATGTTTTGAATATATAATTCATTTTATATAAGTTTAATGTATTTTTTTAAAATTTTTCAATTTCTAAAATATGATATTTCCTTTATCTGTAAAATTTTTGAAGGAATCTTCTCGAGTTCTGAACTTTAAAATTATTTAAATATTTCTATTTAACCATCATTAAATAAATTTTTCAAAAGTCATTTTATTTTATGAGTTATTCAAATACGAAGTTTTTTACTTCATGAATTTTTTCATTAAGATTTTTTTGAGTTTATAATTTTTAAAATTCTTTAAATATTATTGTTGAATTCATATTAATTCAGTTTGTAAAAATTAAGTCCGTTTTATGGTCGTATTTTTTTACATGTCACAATTTTTTTTAATAGGGTTTTTGTTGTAAAATTTTACAAGTTTAAAATTTTAATGGTTTTTTTGACCATTAGAATTGATTTTGTTATTAGAATAAATTAAATTGATTACATATTTATTTCAAACACAAAATTTTTAATTTTTACAATTTAATCTTTTTAATTAATTTTTATGTTATAATTTTACATATTATATAAATATATCTCAAAATTCTCTAGAAATAAATGATGTCATGATGACATAAGCCACTAAATGATAAATTTAATTAATTTAAATAAAATCAAGTTAAAAAGCCATAATTATAAAATAAAAAAATCAATAAAAATCAATTAAAAAAGAGAAATTCTAGGAAATTCCTAGAACATTTTTGGCCAAGGGCTATTTAATTCAACCCTTAGCCGATCCTTCCCTTGTAAATAGGGGATGGTTATTTTCAAAGAAAGCTTTAGGCTTCCAATAAAAAGAAAACTCATAAAAACATTAATTTTTTTTTAAATTTCAAGCATTTTAAAGGTATATACAGTTATAAATTTATGATTTTTGTTCATCTTATACATGGATTCATTTTTGTGAGTCAAAATCATGTTAAAGCTCATAGATTTCCATCAATGTTGAAAACCTAAACATGTTGACAATGATCTACCTTTTATGCATTTGTTGTTATTCTTGGTTTTTTTTAGTTATATCTTGATTTTTCTTTTTTTTCTATAAAATATTTTTGTTGTTGTTGTGATCTTCAGTTTGTTGTATATATGTGGATATTTATATTTTTTTCTTAATATTTTTATGTTAACATGTTCTTAAACATATTTGTATATTTGTTTTTACAATTTTATTTTTATTGAAGTTGGTGATAATAGTTTATATTTATTTTTATGATTATGTACATCAACTTATGTTGATGCTTGTTTCATGATGGCTGAACAAAGCACGAGTTTTTTATGGTGATTTTAAGCTTATTTTTGTGATGATTTTGTGTTTTTTTATGGTGATTTTGAGCTTTTTTTTTATGATGATTTTGTGTTTTTTTGGTTATTTTGCGATATTAGTAAATACAGGAACTAAATTGTAAAATATGTAAAACTCTTTTTAGAGCCATTCTACATTGGCCGAAGGTCCTTGTGGTATAGGAAGAGTGATTTATGTGTTTTTAAACATCTTCTAGGGATTTTTAACATTTTATGTCCCATTTTGCAATTTTACAAAGTTTAGGGACCAGTTTGCAAAATAAGGATAAATTTATTTTATGGCCAAAGGTGCTTGGCCGAATCTTCATGAGTGTGTTTGCTGTGTTTTACATGCTGATTTTTATATGTTTGATGATGTTTTGTGGTGTTTTTCCATGTAGGGACCAAATTGCAAATTTTGAAAAGTTTAGGGACTAGTTTACAAAAAAAGTAAAGAAATGTTGTTCTAAGGCCACGAGTGTTTGGCCGAATCTTCATGAGTATCTTTGCTATATTTTACATGTTTATTTTCATATATTTGATGATTTTTTATGGTGTTTCTTTATGTAGGGACCTAAATGCAAAATTAAAAAAGGTTTAGGGATTATGTAGCAAACTTTAGTATTTAAGGGTAAAATGGTCATTTTTATCACTTTTAAATATTTCTATTAGTCTTGTGGTCTTTTGTAGGGTATAGAAATTGCTAAAACTTTTTGTATCCTTTCGATTTTCCATTAAGGTACGAAATGAAAGTTTAAAAAGTTTAAAGGCTTAATTGTAATTTTTACATTCTAAGCCAATTTTAATATTTTAGTTTCCGTATGTAGGATAATTTTATCATTTCTTATCATATTGGTGTCCATTAGAGTACCGAGGCACTTTCACATCGAAGGTATATCCTAGGGGCATTTAGATAATTTTCTTTAAAATCAAGTTCTAGGTAATTGACGAGATGTTTTTATGTCAAAGGTATGTATTTAGGATAGATTCATAGTTGTATGATCATTTTGGTGTCCATTAGGTACCAGGATACTTTCATGTCGAAGGTATGTCTTTGGGGTATTTTGGTGATTTTCTTTAAAATAAGGTGCTATGTAATTATCAAGATGCTTTTATGTCGAAGCTATGTAGTTAGGATAGATTCAACATTTCATGATCATTTTAGTATCCATTAGTGTCACTACGATATGTATATATCGAAGGTAAACCTTATAGGTATTTTAGTAATTTTTCTATAACATAGTCTTATGTGATCACTAGGATACTTATAAGTCGAAGGTGTATAGTAGGAGTAGGTTCATTTGTTCATGATGTCATCTAGCCTTTTAGGTTATCGGGATACGTTACGTCGAAGGTAAACCTTAGAAGTATTTTATTAATTTCCCTAGAATCGAGTCCTATGTGGTCTCTGAGATACTTATAGTTTGAAGATGTACAGTTAGAGTAGATTCGTTTGTTCATGATGTCATCTAGACCTTTAAGTTACCGGGATACGTATACATCAAAGGTATGTTTTAGGGGTATTTTAGTGATTTTTCTAGAACCAAGTCCTATGTGATCACCAAAATATTTATATGTCGAAGGTATATAATAAGACTGGTTCATTTGTTCATGATGTCATGTAGTCCTTTAGGTTACCAGGATACATATACATCAAAGGTATATCTTAGGGGTATTTTAGTAATTTCTTTAGAATTGAGTCCTATGTGATCACCAGGATACTTATATGTTGAAGGTGTACAGTAAGAGTGGTTCGTTTGTTCATGATGTCATCTACCCCTTTAGGTTACCAGGATATATATACGTCGAAGGTATGTCTTATGAGGTATTTTAGTAATTCACCCTAGAATCGAATCTTTTGCGACCTTTAGATATTTTTAAATTGAAGGTGTACAATAAGGATAGATACATCCTTTTATAGAGTTGTTGAGTCTTTTAAGATTACTAAGATACTTTTTTGTCTAAGTAGACCCTAAGGATATTTTAGTAATTTATGTTAAAACCAAGTCCTATGTAATCACCGTGATACTTTTATGTTGAAGGTGTATGGCAGGAATAGGTTCATTTGTTTATAAAGCTTTAGAATCTTTAAGGTACCGAGATACTTATATCTCGAAGGGAACACCTTAGTAACATTTCATTAATTTATTTTTCAGTAATTTATTTTTAAAACTGAGTCCTTTAGAGTCACCAAGATAGTTTTACGTCAAAAATGTACTTTAGAGGACATGTTGGTCATTTTGATTAAATTAGAGTCTTTAGAGTTGAGTTTAGTACATTTTGTCCAAACCAAGACTTAGGGCAATTTTTATTTTTATTAATATTATTAAATAAATTGGAACTTTTGAAAATTAAGACAATGTCTCCGATATTAAAATAGTATGTAGATTTCTCCCAGCATATGAGAGGGATTCTACAGATTATTTTAATAACAAGATATCCTTTTAAAAAAATAAAAATAGAGATTTATTTTCAAATTTCAGAAAAATAAAACTTTTTGTATTCCTCTAGCCCTTTAAGGGATGTAAAAGATATTTTGATTTTTAAAACCTCTCATATTCCATCGGCTCTCTAGCAGGGTACGACAAAGAATGATAAAAGCTTTTGTGTTTTTTTGGTTCGAATTTTGGTTCTTCGAAATGACCCAAAAAATATTATGATTTTCAAAAATATAAAAACCTGATTTTCTTATAAGGAATAATAAATTTAGTTCATGAAAATTTTGACAGATGGGAATTATAATTAAATATCGAATATTGAAATTGAACAAAAAAACAAAATTTATATTAACACAAGATTAATAGGTACCAATTGTTAGGCATGATGGGAAAGTTGATCCTTACTCGTGATTGTAATTGATTCTCGGACCCTTTCATGTGATATTTGGTATGAATGCAGACATTGGAGTTTGTTTTTAAGGATTTCGTACCCTCGAAAATATAAACTCTGATAAGTGTCCAATCTCACATTGGCCAAAAATAAGATTAGTGGCGACTCCAAAATAAATAGTTATTTTGTAACAACTATTTAGAGTTAAGTTGAGTGAGCGATTCGTATCCATAATTCAGTCCCCAAGTATGAAAAGTAAAGAATAATAAAATAATAATGATATGAGCCTTAAATAATAAAAAAATGATATATAGATGTATAGACATATAAAAGAACAATGGGCACCCCCGCCATTTTAAATTGAGCTTAGTCAGAATTCGCATCTAGGCCATGTTGAGACTAAATGAACTTGTGCAGAATTTAAGACTCAAATTTTAGGTTGGGATTCTTTTGAACAAGTATGTATAGTAATGGTACTTGTCGTAATGTTTCCAAGAAGTAAATCCTGACCTGTTGGACTTAAAAAGTAGGTGAATCCCTTATTTCTATATATATATATTTTATTTTTCCTATTTAGGGATTGAATTATTAAGTTGAGTCAATTACTTGACTTAACCTTAGATAGTCATTTAGCTAGGTAAAACTGGTCACCTATTAGAGTTTGTATTTTAAGGGTTTCAAGAGTTTGTATTTTGAAGCTTATGAAACCCTCAAAACAAACTCCACAATCCACATTAATATATGAATCATGTGAAAGGGCTCGAGAGTTGGTTACAATCATAAGTAAAGATCGATCCCTTTCATGACACCCGAAAATCAGTACCTCTTAGTTACATGCTAATTTACATATTGATTATTCGGTTTCGATATCTAATGTTTCATTAAAATTTCTGTATTTCAAATAAAATTCCCTAAACTAAATTTATTATTCATTTGAGAAAATTGGACTTTTTAAATGTTTTCAAAACAAAATATCATTCATACCTGTCGGATGAAACTAAAAAAACAAGAAGTTTTGTTTAGGTAATTTGAAAAATCCCAGTTTTTCTTGTTTTGAGAAGGCTATTTTGTTATTAAAATAATCTGTAAAACTCCTCCCATATGTTGGGAGACATTCCATGTACTACTTTAACTTGAAGACATTGCCTTGATTTTTAAAAAAAAAACTAGTTTTATTAAAAGACTCATTGGATCAAAGAGAGCAAATGTCCCCTTAGTGCACCTCTAACATGAAAGTATCTCAGCAACCCTAAAGTACTACATTCTAAGATAAATTACTAAAATATCCCTAAAATATACCTTTGATGTAAAAGTATCGCAGTAATCCTAAAGGACTCGATAACATCATGAAATAATAACCTATCTCTAAAGGGCACCTTCAATATGAAAAACTCCTAGTGACCCTAAAAGACTCGATTCTAAGGTATATTATTAAAATATCTTTACGGTATATCTTCGACATAAAGATATCCTGGTAACCCTAAATGACTCACTAACATCACAAAATGACTAATTCTAAAATGCACCTTTGACATGAAAATACCCTGATAACACCAAAAGACTCAGTTCTAAGGTAAGTTATTAAAATGTCCCTAAGATATACTTCAAACGTGAAAGTATCTTAGTAACCCTAAAAGACTCAATAACATCATAAAATGACCAATCTATCCCTAAAATGTATCTTCAACATGAAAGTATCCCAATGAACCTAAAGAACTCAATTCTAAGATAAATTACGAAAATGACCCTAAAGTATTCCTTTGATGTAAAATTATCTCGGTATCATAAAGGACTGGATAATGATATGGATTGACAATTATAGCTTAAATGGGCAACTTAGATGGTAAATATGACTTAAAATGCTAAAACTACTAGTAGGTCTTTAAATTTTTCAAAATTGCAATTTGACCTAAAATGTTTAAAAATGCTAGAAATGTTCCTAAAGCATCCTAAATATCTTAAATGAATGATTTGTTATTTAAATGACTTAATTTGCCTTAAAATGCAAGACTTCACTAAAAGGTCATTAAACTTTTATAATTTGCAAAATAGCCCTCCAATAGTTGAAAATGCATAAAAAAATATTAAATGAAGAAAAAAACACATGGGCAATTCAAACAAAACACATAGGACTATTCAGCCAAACACCTTAGGCCTTGGAACAATATTTTTAATTTTGCAATTTAATTCCAAAGGTTTTTAAGGTAATAAAAGAGCCCTTAAATGCTTAAAAATTAAAAATTTTTATTTTTCTAGCTACAGTTTATTTGACTTAGGCATGTAAATGCCCCAAATGAGTTAAAAAAATTAGAAATTATAGAATGGTCCCTAGACGTTTGACTAAGCTAAGAAATACCCCTATCCGTTTGAAAAAATTGGAAAAATTATGAAATAGCCCCTATAAGTACTGCCATGAACTCAATCAACCCCTAAATGTCCTTAAAATTGAAGAAAAATTACATTTTAACCCTAAAAGTTTGGTTATCCATAAAATAACCACTAAAAAAAATTTCATTTTTCATGAAACTAGGCTAAGTGCATGTTAATGTCATCTTAAGCTATGAACTAGCCCCTATAACTGCTGCCATATCAGTGCTGCCATGAACTCAATCAGCCCCTAACTGTCCTTAAAATTAAAGAAATATTACAATTTAACCCCTAAAAGTTTGGTTATCCATAAAATAACCACTAAAAAATTTTCATTTTTCATGAAACTAGGCTAAGTGCATGTTAGCATCATCTGACACTATTACCAAGCTCAAATCACAATATTCATGAGCAATTTTAACCAAAACATGTAGAATCATGCTAGCAAAAATTGTGTAATCTCATATAAAATGAAACTAAACAAATGCGTGAATATAAAATTCAACAACATCTAAGATCAATATTAATTTATATGAACATGATTCAATCTTTGAAATTTTTTCTAAAAAAATATTTTTAATACAGGATAAACAAAATGATGATATAAAATCATCAAAGTTTGTTCATTGCTTTAACCTAAATAAATTAGGTTCATAAAGCTACCAGCAAGAAAATGAAATCTTGAAAAACAAATGAGAATGAAGATGAAAAAGGAATGTATGGAAGAAAAATGAAAGAATTTCAATGGAAAAATGTACCTTTCTTAACTTCAAAACACTTAAACTTAAGAAACAAAAATTTTCCAAGGAAATTTTGTAAAGAAATAAATTATCTAAAACTAAGAGTATTTTTTGTTGTTGGGAGAAGAAAATCCACCTCCTTGATGGAATTGCTGTCCATATCATAGCAAAATGCCATTTTTTTGTTTTTGTTTTTGTTTTTGTTTTTGGTAGAAATTCATTAATAATTTGTCATAGACCTATGCTTGGTGTCATAGATCTACTTACCTTGTTCCCCTTTATTGATAAATTTATATTTTATTTTTATTTAAGTTTTATTTTGATTGAAGATATCTACATAATAAAAGGTAAAATTTAATTTAATGGTGATAAATTTATTTGACTTGTAAACAATTAATCCAATGGCTAGGAATATGTTGACAAATTCAACCTTAATTTTGATTGGTTGAAAAAAATTTTGATAAGTCAAAATTTCAATAAAAAATGTCATATATACACATATATTTATTAGTTAAAAATAAATAATATTTGATCCAATGGCTATATGTACATTTGACTTAGTAAAAGTTGATTTAATGAGTGGTAATATATTGGAAAATTCCACCTTGATCTTGATATGTTAAACAAAATATTGGACATGAGAGTTTTTCTAAAATCTCGTGGGATATTCATATATGAATTAAAATAAAAATAGATAAAAATAAGTGAAATTAAGAAAATCCCAAGTGTTGAATTATAAAAAGAATTTTTGTAAATAAATTGAAAAATGTTACATGTAAAAAAAAAAGCAATTAAAAATTTCAAATTTGTAAAAAGTTTGCGAGAAAAACTCTACGAAAGAAAAAAATCTGTATCTAAAAAAATTAAAATTAAAAAAATGAATTAGAGTATGAAAATAATGAATTTCAAAATATTTAATTTGAAAGTATAGAAATTTGAAGATCCTAAACTCAGAAAAATTTTACAAAGAATGCTTCACTGAACCAATAATTTCAAAATAAAAAAAATTCAAATGAGCAATTTTAAAAAAAAATTAAGTTCAACGTATTTATAAAAAAAATTCAAAAACCGAAACAAATTTACAGTAGAAAATCACAAGTAGGAAATTGTGGTACCTCAAAAATTTGAAATTATCTAATAAATTCAATAACTTGATGCCTCATGATATAAGATGCTGATATGAGATTTTTCTTGTAAATTTTTTATTTTTTAGAGTGAGCATCAACATAAATACTACATAGGTATTAATAAAGATATACAATAGCCAACTTACAAAATTTCACGAAAAAACTTTGAAAAGTTCCTAAAAATGAGAAATGTGATTGTGATATCATCTTTAAAATTAATTTTCATAGTTTAACAAAAATGAATTTTAAAACTAATTTTTCTTTTTCAATATTGACTTTTTTATTCGATATTTATTCTCTATGACTCTTAAAATGATAATTTTTTAGTCGTGCGCATAAGTGGGCTTTTAGATATGACCAAAGAGGTCCCAAAGAGGCTTAGTCTTGACCCCCATTAAGCTATCAGAAAAAGAAGTTTGGATAAAATTAGATATTTATAATACCACATTTAAATCTGCCTTGAATCTGCCTAACTCAACAACAGGCATTTATATTACAATCCTGAACTATTCATTTAACCCTTTGTTTTTTTTTCTTTTTTAAGAACATGATATTTTTATTTAGTTTATAATACTTTTTTTTGTTAAGTTTTAAAACATAAACATATTTTTTTAATGTTTGAATATTATATATTTATTTTTTATTATGTTAAGATGTGCTCATGGATACTAATTAAAAATTATCTAATCAACCTTTTAAGATTTTTTTTTCATTTAATATTACACCAATTCGTGAATTTTATCAGACAATGATTATCATTTATTTCTTTCTTAACATACTCACAACAGCGGGAAATTCTAAAATTAGCTTGTTAGGGTAGGCTTCTTATTAGCTTAAAATAAAAAGAGCCGTTAGATTTAAATTACTTCATTAAGCCGTTGGTTAAAAGGGCAAAAGAAAACTTGGTTGACTTGTTAACTGGGTGAAAAAAACTTAAAAAAAAAAAGTAAAATGCAATAATAATTATTAAAAGTGTAAAACGTGAAAAATAATTTTAAAAAAAGAAATAATAATTATTAAAATTATTCAAAAACTGTAATTACCATTTTACTTTTATTTTTTATCTTATCTTTTGGCTGCTTTTGTCCCAGGCAGTAATTCAATAGGGGTTGGTTCGTACATTTAGTTATATTTATTTCATACATCTAGTTATAGTAAGTAGTATAATTAGTTATAATCATTCGTATATTTAGTTATGATGAGTCGTGTATTTAATTACAGTATTTCATATATTCTATTATAGTCATTCGTACATTTAGTTACTATTTTTTATATAGTAATTTGAAATTTAATATAAATTTTTTATTTTATTAATTTTATATAATAATTCAAAATTTTATATAAAATATTATTTTATTATTTTTATATAATAATTCAAGATTTTAAATATATAATCTTAAATTATAAAATAAACTTGAATTATATTAAATACTTGATTAATATAAAAAATAATAAAAATTAAAAAATATTTAATATTAAATCAAATTACTTTTCTCAAATTAAAAATAATATATATTATACATATTATATATAATATATTATATAATACATATATAATATAATGTAATATTATAGATATAATATAATAATATATTATATTATATATAATAAAATATAAAAAATATGCTAAAGCACGTATACAAATTATTTGTGTTCATGTATGATCAACATCACCTTGAGAATGGCTTCATATATGCTAAAGCTAATTTTTCTTATACAGTGGAGAGGATGACTTTTTAATGAAAACAAAAAAAACTTATAATCAAAATATAAAAAATACAGTTGATTATTCTTATATAGTGAGATAATCATAACTCACTATCTGGATATCTTTTTTTAGGCAAAAATTTTTAATCCTAAAAATTATAAACAATAAATAAACAATAAATAATACATATGATAATTTAATATATATAATTTATAACATCCACTAAACTATTGCTAAGAAGAAAGCAACCAAAAGATTAGATAAAAAATAAAGGCAAAATGATAATTAAAGTTTTCTTTT
>JBBYHO010015888.1:0-12834 GCA_038382025.1 Adansonia gregorii
GAAACACCTGGTGGTTACTTAAGACTAGGTTTTAAGAACAATTAAAATATCCCTAAGGCTTACCATCAACATTAAGGCACCCGGTAACTACTTAGGATTTTGTTCTATGGAAAATTAAAATATTCCTAAGGCTTACTAAGACACTCGGTAACTGCTTAAGATTGGTTTCTAAAGAAAATTAAATATTCCAAAGGCTTACCATCGACACTAAGGTACCTAGTAACTCAGGATTGGGTTCGAAGAAAAATTAAAATATTCTTAAGGCTTACCACCGACAGTAAGCCACCCGGTAAATACTTAGGATTGGGTTTTAAGGAAAATTAAAATATTTCTAAGGCTTACCATCGACACTAAGGAAGGGTCAAACCCTTAAGTTTGTTAACGCTACTTATGTCAAGGAAGGGTTACCAGTGGTTGAGCCTTGCCTATTGAAAAGCACTCAAATGGGTTTGAAGTTAACTATTGGTAAGGGTGCCTAGGCCGAAAAGGGACTCAAAAAATGCCTCTAAGGATTGCAAAAGCCTTGAAAGTTGCTAACCAGATTGACAAAAAAGGTTTGAGATTTAAGCCCAGTGCATAACAGAAAAGAAAACAAGCTCAAAAGAACTGAAGAAAGGATGGCCTGTCTGTCAAGACAAGACACAAGGTATGAACCGATGATATGTCCACCACATCAAGAAAGTTTTTGCCTAGGAGGAAAAATGAATACTAGCTTTGCTAATGTTATGCTCATATTGAATAAGGCATTTGAAGATTTCTTCATCAATGCAATTGATAAGTTAGATATGTTAGAGACAAGCCCAGAGACACGTCTGTGCCTTCCAGGACTTCTCTCAAGTGTTTGGACTAAAACTGTGATTCCTATACTGGTCAAGTTTGTTTCAAAATAATGCTATGAACTAAACCTGTATGCTTCTGCCTGGAAGCATTGTAAGATCCTTTGTTTCGGCATGTTTTATTAAGTGTTATCAATGAAAATGACTAAGCATTATGCATTTCATCCTTTGTGTTCATAGTTCTTGCCAACTCTTAGACCTTTCTCAACATATTTTTTCACCTATATTGTTCTTTTTCCATATTTTTAGGTGCCCCAATGAAGGTGACATGAATGTTCATGCTAAGACTTTAGCAATCAATTTCGAACAACCAATATCTGTTGATAAGGTCGAGTCTAAAAAGAATTCTGAAGAGAACCAATACCTGCGGACCTAATGAGACTAACTGAATAGAAAGAAAAATAGATATTACATCACGAAGAATACACTGAAACCATAAACCTTGGAACAGGAAAAAAACCCAAAAGAAGTTAAAATCAAAACCTCCATAAAACCATCAACTCAAGCCCAACAAATAAGTCTCCTTCAAGAATATTGGGATGTGTTTACCTAGTCCTCCCAAGACATGCCTAGATTAGACACCAATATTATGGTCTATAAACTTCCCCTTAAACATGAGTGTAAGCCCATACAACAAAAGCTCAGAAGGTTAAAGCCTGAAATGCTTTTAAAGATCAAAGAAGGAGTGAAGAAACAATTTGAAGTAGGATTTCTTGAGGTAGCAAAATATCCTGAATGGGTAGCTAATATAGTCCAATTCCAAAAAAAGATGTGTGTGGACTACAAGGACTAAATCGAACCAGTCCTAAGGATGATTTTTCTTTGCCTCACATTAATACCCTAGTAGACAACACTACCAAAAATCCATGATTTTCCTTTATGGATGGGTTTTCAGGCTATAACCAAAACAAAATGGTAGCTGAAGACATGGAAAAAACCATCTTTGTGACATCGAGCACTTTCTACTATAAAGTGATGCCCTTTGGGCTCAAAAACGTCAGGCCAACCTATCAAAGGGCGATGGTAACATTGTTCCATAACCGTATGCATAAAGAAATAGAGGTCTACATGGATATATGTTTGCCAAATCACCAAAGGAGAGTGAACACGTTGCCAACCTACAAAACCTATTCAAAGGGCTACGCAAATATAAACTTAATTTGAATCTTGCCAAATGCATATTCGGCATCATATCTGATAAACTAGTGGGCTTCATTGTAAGCAAGAAAGATGATAAAGACAAGAACATCCAAAATTTGCCACCATCTCAAACTCAAAGAGAAGTAAAAATTTTCTTGGTTAGGTTGAACTACATAGCCTAATTCGTATCTCAGTTGACAGATAAATGTGATCCAATCTTTCAGTCACTTCGAAAATAAAATCTTGGAGAATGGAATGAAGAATGCCAAGAAGCTTTCGATAAGGTCAAACATTACCTTTTGAACCTTCCGATACTTGTTTACTAGTGTCCGACCTATTGTTAATCCTGTATGTATTAGTTTTTGAGAAGTTGATAGGCTATGTATTAGGTCAACATGATGAGTCAAGTAAGAAGGAACAAGCTATTTACTACTTAAGCAAGAAGTTCACAGAATATGAAAATAATTATTATTTGTAGAAAAGCTATGTTGTGCTCTAACTTGGATGACTTGGAGATTAAGACAATACATGTTATACCACACTACATGGCTAATCGCTAAACTCGATCCCATCAAGTATTTATGTGAAGCTCCTACTTTATCATAGAGGTTACCCAGGTGGCAAGTCTTGCTTTTCAAGTATGACATTGTGTACATAAATCAGAAAGCCATCAAGGGTAGTGCAATAGCAAATTTCTTGGCAAGCCAAGCAACAGATGACTATTAGCCTTTAGACTTCAATTTTCCTAATGAAGATTTGATATGCATAACTAAGGCAGACAACACCGTCGAGTGTGGCTCATCTAAAAATGTACTTCAATGGAGCTTCAAATGCATTGGGGCATGGAATTAGGGTGATTCTTATCTCACCTGATGGAAACCATTGCCCTTTCACTATAAGGTTGAACTTTGATTGTACCAATAATATAACTGAATATGAAGGCTGCACCATAGGACTCCAAGCAACTATTGAAAAGGGCATTTGAACGCTACGAGTGTTTGGAGATTTAGCCTTTGTCATTTACCAATTAAAAAAAGAATGGCAAATGTGTGATGCTAAATTGATCAACTACGGTAATCTGATCTCAAAACCTAGAAAAGAGTTTGATAATATTAGCTTTCAGCATCTACCTTAAGAAAATAACCAAATTGCTGATGCCTTGGCCATCTTGTCATCTATGTTCAAAGTCAATCAAGAATCGAATGTTGCTCTTATCCAATGAGTATCTATACAGCCCCAACACATTGTCAAAATATTGAAAAAGAAAGGGACGACTTGCCATGGTATCATGACATCCTTTAATACATTAAGGATCAACGATACCTAAAGGATGCCACTGAAACTGACAAAAGAACCATCTGCTGATTAGCCACGAGCTTTATTTTGAATGGTGGGATTTTGTACAAGAAAGACTGGGATAAGGTGTTATTCCAATGCGTGGATGCCTTTGAAGCTAAAAGAATACTTGAAGAAGTTCATGAAGGAATTTGTGGTACGCATGCTAATGGATATTGAATGGTAAAACAAGTCATGAGATCGGGCTATTATTGGTTAACCCTAGAAAATACTGCATTGATTATGCCATAAAGTGCCCCAAATGCCAGATCTACACTAACAAAATCCATATCCCACCAATACCTTTACATGTTATGATAGCTCCATGGCTTTTTTCCATATGGGGCATGGACATGATCAGACCGATTACCCCTAAGGCTTCCAACTGGCACCATTTTATTTTAGTTGCTATCGATTATTTCACCAAATAGTTATAGGTAGCTTCTTATGCAAATGTCACCAGATCTATTGTATGCAAATTTGTGAAACATGACATGATTTATAGATATGATATTCTCAAACAAATCATTACTGATAATGCGAGCAACTTAAAAAATAAAATGATGCAAGTAGTCTGCTTTTAATTCAAGATTCAACAACTCCATCCCATGCCGTCTAAAAATAAATGAGGCTATCAAAATAGCCAACAAGAATCTCAAGAAGATAGTTGAAAAGATGGCTAAGATGTACAAAGATTGGCATGAAAAGTTAGCCTTTACTATCGTGCAGTAGTATGAACTTCCACGAGTGCTACCTATTCCCCTCGGTCTACAGCATAGAAGTTGTCCTACCTATCAAGGTTAAAATTCTTTCACTTAGAGTTTTAATCAAATTGCAACTTAAAGAGTCTAAATAGGTTAAAAATCGATATAAATAGCTCAATCTCATTGAAGAGTAAAGAATCAAAGCCACCTATCATGGGCAGATGTATAAAAAATTCATGATGAGAGGCCATGACAAAAAGGTCTAACCTCGTCAGTTCTATGAAAGTGACTTGGTGCTCAAACAAGTTCTCTCAATCCATAAAGATGCTCAAGGAAAATGGACCTCAAATTGGGAAAGGCCATACATGGTGAAACGTGTATTTTTTGGAGGAACCATAATTTTAATCGAGATAAATGGTAGCGACCTACCCAACACTGTAAACTGTGGTTTTGTTAAAAACTATTATGCCTGAAAGGATTTTAGGAAGAGAACCCAAAAGCGCCTCCTATTTTTCCTGCTCCTTTCACTTTTCAAAAAGAAAAGAAAACAACAAAATAGATAAAATAAAAAACGAGAACAAAAAATAGAGAACCAGCTTAAGTTGAAAATCCGATAGGGTAACTTAAGTGACTAGACCCCTTTACTCAAACCAAATCAAGCCCAAGCCATTACCAGCCCAAAACCAATTTTCTCCATATTCATAACCTTGATCAAGATAGCAAAACATAACCTAATCCACTTTTTCTATACTAACCAACTCTACCAAACCGTATCCATGCCTGCACCCGAAAAAATGGAAACTACCTAACTTTGAGGCTTTCATTCCACCATGAAGCAATCTGAGGAATTTTCTTATAAGTCAACCAACACCACAAGGATTAATTGCTCGAGAGAGATCTTTGAAAGTATTCAGTGTAGGATTCATGTCATCAGCATCAGGACCTTTTTGACTAGGAAGACCTCTCTTATCTCTTTTGCAATTTAAAATCTTTCAAAAATCTCAAAAGCCTATCATAGCTTATACTTTTTTTCTTTGAATGAAATATAATTACTTGATCTATCGCAAAATCTTTTTGTAACCCTACATTTTGCATCATGTTTATCATTTAATTGGTAATGCCCGATAAATGAACAAAACTAATAATAGGATTTCCTTACATTACTTGGAAAGATAGAACTTCGTAGGAATCTTTATTCCATGCCTAAAGACTAAAAACCAACTCTTGGGGCCACAATCAATTTGACCCTAGGACCTTACATCTTGAAAATATGCTCAAAACCTCATTTAAGTGAACTCTAGCCTAAAGACAGGGGGCCAAAGTTCTTTTCAAACTGTTATCCTTAACCAAGATTTAGAATAATCTACCTAAACCACCAAAAACACCCCTTTGAATCATAAGAGAGAGAAAGAACCATATACTAACTGAACTAACATAACAAAAATCCCCAAACGAGTCATCTAAGCTCAAAACCATTCCTTCATAATCACGAACCTCATGTACTTCGATAGACAACCTTTATATTCAAAGCTTTTGGAAATCCAAAGTAAGATTAACAAACCTTGGGGCAAAAGGCCACTTCACCAAACTCACGAAAGAGCAAACAATCGAAGAGGGCCAAAATCGACCACTGGATTAGGTTTTTAAAGTTGTTACCCTTGCATCATTTAGATAGGCACTTACATCCCTATGCATTATGTAGCATCTAACATCCTACAGGTACCATCTCCTATATATAGAAGTTAAATTGGAAGGAAACTTAAAATACAATTTCTCATTTTCGAAAAACCTCAAAAGGCTTAATGTAAGTATCTTTAACCTTACGACTTTATTGAAAATCATCCAAGAAATGTATCCAAACTAATTTTCTTCTAGTCCTCAAAAAGCAGGATGCCTTTTTTTACCGACCATGAAGCCCACACAAGCTAGCGGCACTCATTTACCCTAGTCCACAAAGAGTTGGATGCCTTTTTTTACCTACCCTCGAAGCCCACATAAGCTGCTAGCATTTGTTTACCTTAGTCCAGGAAGAACTAGATGCCTTTCCTTACCTGCCTCAAAGCCCACACAAGTTGGTGCACTTGCTTACTTTAGTCCACAAAGAGCTAGACGCTTTCCTTACCCACCACAAAGCCCACACAAGTTCTTGCACCTATCTACCTCAATCTACAAAAAGTTGAACTCTTATTGAGTCAAAGCCCACACAAGTTGGTGGCACCTATCTACCTTAGTCCACCAAGAGCTAGACATTTATCGAGTTAAAGCCCATACAAGCTGGTGGCACTATAACCAACATCAAAGCCCACACAAGCTTATGGCATCTATATAAGATTAAACTAAAAAAAGAAACCAAGTAAAGAGGCTAAACCTTATAAAACTCTTCAAAAAAAATTTTTATACAAATATATTTGGCCTATCTCGACATAATACTAAATAGCCTTTCATTTTTCTGTAGGCACACTGAACCATCATCCTACCCAAACAAAATGGTGTCTATTTGTCTTTGCCCTACTCCTAATCTCAGCAAAGGCCAAAGAGGGGCAGCTATAGATACTCCATTTTGTCCGAGCCAACTTTTGACATCCCAGAACTTAATTAAAAGATGATAGAATTAGAAAATGAGAAATAAAAACTGAGGGGCGACAACTGGATGCTGTGTTGCCAGGCATTATTAGGCAATAAGGCACCGGGCGAAAAAATTTTTTGGAAAGGTCTAAAATACCTATGAGACAAATTAAAGAAAAATGTAAAGTGAGGCATTAAAAGCCACTTTTCATGGTATCACCAAAATCATTCAGATGAGGACATAAATCATTTTCCCATTGTTTATGACCAAGTTGAGGTATATTAGTGCACAAATATTGATACGAGGCTTTTATGTGGCCAAAAACTTGAATTTTCACCTACAGTAACAATACTAGAGGGTTTGGCATCGATACCTAAGGTGAGGTGTCGATACTTGGCATGTTTGTATGGATATAGACCTTGGCAGTAGCTAAAGTTATGATTTTTGGCAAAATGGATAGATATACAAGCATGAATATCAATACAAATCCATAGAGTATCAATAGAGGCCACTAAGTCTCGAGATTGGAAATAATTTTTTGCTCTTAGTATTGATACACACCTCATTCTAGCGATACTTATGGGTAAAAATTACCTTATGTATCAATACACCAAGGCATTTTTGCCCAGTCCGAACCATTTTTCATTCAAATATCTGATCCATACATGCTTTCTTGCACCAAGAAACCATCATAAAACATTGCAAACCATGACTTTAGGCATATCATATTTAAACCAATTTTAGGAGCCCAAACAGCCAACAACAAGGGTCACTTTCATAAAATATATGGTTGTAAGAAAGAATGGCAGCCATATCTCCAATTGCAAACTATCACAACCTTTCTACCTTCTTGCTAAGCGTGACAACCTATAGGAAGAAAATCAGCTGAGCGTAGTAGCTAGAGATGCCCCCTAATACAAGAGGGAAAGATAAAAAATGCCCTTGCTTTGTCTCTTAAAAGCATTGGCTGAGCATATTTTTTTAAAAAAAAGACTTATAGTTACTTCTAAACAAAAAAATTCTCTCCAACCATTCCAAAAAAAAAACACTCTTAAGCAATCTCCAGCATCAAAACTCTCTTAAAAATATTATTCCATTGCCTTTCCCCCTCGACCTTCTTCCATTTTCGCAGCTCCTCCAACCCACCACTAGAAAACCTTTAAAAACTTAACCTTTCATAGACTTTCACCCTTAAAACACCCTACCAGCCACCATATTACCAGAAAGCTTCTTCCTTCCATCTTTTTCTTTCTAAATAATAGTAAAAAAAGTGAAAAAAAATGAGCTTAAAGTCACTACTTTAGGAAGTGAAAAGAAGTTCAAGCTTTTTTGGTATATTTTTTACTTTTTTCCATACATTTTTTTGTTTTTATCATCTATACCATTTTAATGAGCCCTTTATGCTGACATGACCATCCTAGGACTCTCATGCATTATTGTTGGCTTGGTTGTGTTAGTTTTAGGATCTTGAGGACCCTCTTGATACCTTTATGATATTTGGATACGCAAATATGCCATGCTTCATTTTCATCATTATTACATCTTCGGTTCATGCATTTCTTGCCATGTTTCTTTTACATTCACATATTCATCTCATATTTAAATGTTCACCTTAAATGCCATATGAATGTTCATGCATTTCTTGTATTTTAAGGAGTCTCGTGACATAAATTTGTTGTCTTGACAGCTCTAGCATGCATGTTTATGTTTAAATATGTTCATATCATTTCCATGCACATTATTCACCATCTTCTTGCATTTTTATCACCTAATTCCATGTCAAAATGTTATCTTTGTGTGTTTGTATGTTTAGTCCATGTTCATCTTTGTGTGCATTGTATTTTGTTGATGACATCCTTGTCAAGCATGCTTGCTTGTTTCCAAAAAACTGATTTTTAGGAAAATCCCTAAGTTAAGTTCATACTAATGCCAATAAATGAAGAATAGCATGGATTTAATGTTTTCATAAAACCAATTTTCCAATCTTAGGGGCAAATCAAATATTTCAACTCTAGGTTCATGGTAACGCAAGCTTAAAGATGCAATTTTTCAAGCAAAAATGACCCGTTTTAGTTAGAAAATATACTAAGCCTTGATCTTAAGTTTAACACCTTCATGGCATGGTCAATGAGGTGTTTCATTGTCCCAAACTACTCTGGCATTGTGGAATGAACTTGTGATGTCTGTGTCATTCTTTCCCCTATATTGTGGATGTTTGAACATCCATATTCGAGTTTGAACCCCAAGAAACACAAAAAATCGAATAATCTTTTGTTTTTTTACACTAGCGATGCTATAGTCTAAATTTAAAAAATTATTTTTTAATGACAAATGATTTTCCCATAATTTTTTATTTTACTTAAAGTTTATCAAAATACTTTTCCAATGGTGTCTTGTTCGCCTTTAGATCATCTCAGATGAGAGAGTTACGATTTTTCAAACTTTTGCTATCTACAACCCCCAGATCCAGCACACGATACTGTGTTTGGGCTATTTTAGACCATCAAATGATTTTTCTAAAATTTGTAAATATTTTTCCTAAAAACTTCATGAAATTCATTTTGTGGAAAAATATTGTTCATGATCTAATGATTTTGGATAATATAGCCCCATTTTTACCATAAAAAATCCAAAAATTTTCTCTCTTCCGGATGCCTCGGATTGTTTTGATTAAAATTTTTTTGTCCCTTAAATTACCATCAAATCCAAACCCCTCTCTAAATTGTGATCTTGATTATTCTTCTGATCGCCCCTCCATTTTACACTCGTTAGTTTATGATTGTTTGTTTATAATATTATTATATTCTTTGTTGCCTTACAAACACGTTTTTTTATGGTGATTATCATGCATTCATATTTAAAATTCATTTTCCAATAAAACTTATAAGGCAATGTTTCATGTTGGTATCTCTCCAGTGCCTAATATGGACTATCCAAATTATCAAAACCTATTCCAAACATTATTTTCGTAAAAATCCCTATGTTCCTCACACCTCTGAGCCGCATAGGTGATCTAATTTTCTTTATAAACCTGGATCTACAATTTTACAAAACTTCAGGCATCAAAGGGAATTATTTCTAAATAATGACAAAAATGGAATCAATTAAGCCAAGACTAAAGTGAGACATAGGTAGTAGGTACCGATTTCGGGCATCATGGGGGCTGCTTATCCTTCCCCATGCGTAACCAACTCCTAAACCCAACCAACAAATCTCTAGACTTTGTAGACCTTGAAATCAATGTTTCAAGTTCCATAATTTATTTTCAATGGGCATCTGATCCAACTTAGCCTAAAATAATCGGTGGTGACTCTAAGTTTATGGCCACTTCATGGTCACCATCTAAGACTAGCTGAATAAGCGATTTGCCTAACGGTCTCTCTCTCTTTCATATTGTAACGCCTAATCCAAATCTCGATCAAGGGATAACTTAGAGGCTCAACCATGTCCAACCATCATTTATTTTTAAGCCGAGCACGCTATGCCCTTTGGTTCGTCCGAAGTTTCAAAGGGGGGCACGTGGCCAATGTTGTCGGTACCGTATCGGTACCAACAGTACTGACTAGTATGTAATAGTTTCAACATAAAACGGTATTGGTGATAGTTGGTTTTGTTTTGATCTTGGTTTAGGTCTGTATCGATCGTAACAGTAGATACCGACCTATTTCGGTGGCATCGATCGAAAATAGCTGTACTGGACAGTACATTATATAAGCTTGTAAAAAAAAAGTTAAACCAATATTGATCTTAAATATGATAAATATTATACATAATTACTTATAAATTTAATGAATATAGACATAATTACTCATAAATTTAATGATTATTAAAATATTTTAACTTTATTACTTAACTGATATTGATTTTTTTATACTTGATGAAGTTTTTTTAAAGAACATTATATATAATTGATGAATATTTAATATATAAAATTTATTTTATTTCATTTATTTCATATTTGAAAATATTTTTCATGTGTACAATTAAAAATATTCAAACTCCAATAAACACGAAACGGTACATCGAAACACACTGGTATCGATTTGTACCTGTTCCAAAACAAAAATAGTATGCCCACCGGTACATTACTGACTACCTTGCACGTGGTGACACTTTGGACAAAGACTTTAATCTTATTAACCATAGTTAAAAACAATTAGGATACATTTGTGATGGCACTAGGAGTAGTGAATCCTCTCTAGATCACTTATTCATCTTTTATATGCTTTATGCTATACCTAAACCACACTTCCTTAGATATCCATGAAAGTGGACCTGTTTGTGATGATTTCTAAGTATGACACTCCTATATGAGATGACATAGTATCACAAGTCTGAGAACTATTTACATGACTGATACATAACATTTCCATAGGCACTTAGTGACTAATACCAAATGGAGTTCGACAGGCTAGGTATAATGAACTTGGTTCCTCAAACAAGCATCTCAATGTCATCCCAAGTACCTTGCATACCTCAACCCATGAGACCGATTGCTTAGTTCCTAAATAAAAAGGCATAACATGTGATGGACTTTAACCATTACCAATGCGCTTTCTTGACAGTACAATGACTAAGAACGTTTTGAGGAACTTGGCTTTGATGCATAAGGATCTTATAATTAAAACCTTTTGCAAGACCTTCTAAGTGGGCTTCATCTAATTAGTGGTTTCATGATAGTCAATCATGCCACTAACATGAAGGAAAACTTTATGCTACTAGAGCTAGTAACTGGTATACAGTTAATTAACAGCATATCTCATGTCCTAATCTGATTGGTTCTAAGGCATATACTAACATCTCTTACTTGCACTTGAGACAATCATTTGCGGACACCTCTAGTTACTATTTATTGATATATTATTCACATGTGGGTGTGGGTGTGTGTATGAAAAATAAGTCCAATATAAAGTATAATATTAATTGATCCCTCCAAAATCAAATGTTAAGATACGAGACTAGTTATAATCTACACATTCTGTTGTAATAATTGAAGATAAGTTTTTCAATCTTGCTTTAATTATATTATTTTAAAATATCAAAATATAGTGTCTTGAGGTGTTTGGATTTAAATTTTATAAAGTTGAATTTGATTTGCTGACTTAAATAATTTTTGGTTTACAATCTATCTTAAAGCATAAAATTCTACGATTAGTGTTTCAAGAAAATTCAAATTCTTTATGAAACCCTTTATGTTGAAGTTATAATTTTTAAAGTTGATTTGTTTGCTCAAATGATGAATATAAAATTTTTCAGAAAGTATGTTTCATGTGACGGTAACCACTTAAAGAATTTAGGTTCACATACCTTTCTTGATTATGGGACTAGGTTTACAACTTGCAATTTATTTTCTTAATTGTTAAGACTTCAATAACTTTATTATGTACAATCAAAATTTAAAATTTTGAAAATCTTGACCACTCAGTTTTTTAGATTTTATTTTCATGATAATTGAGAGCGTAAGATGTGACACTTTGCTACCTAAACTCTAATGACTGAAATCCTATGAAACCATGCTAGCTGCACATATTATTTTCAAGTTTGACTAAGATTCAACCATACCTTAGTTTATCTTGTTAACCTTGAATTTAGTTTTGATAAAACCAACAAACTTAAGCTAAATTAATATTCGACCTTATACTTATTTTTAAATTGAAAAAGATCCTTAAAAGTACTAAGGCAATCCATTAAGATGTGTTTGAGTCAACAAAAATGATTTTACATACGAATTTTGAAGACCAGTATCGATACCAAGAACATGTGTATCGATACTATGCACAAACCCTTAAGTGTATCGATACAATGAACATAAGTATCGATACATATTGCCAAGTATCAATACTGGGTCCCTGAGTATTGATACAGGGCTTGGCAGTAGCCTACGTTTGGCTAAAACCCTCATATGTATCGATACAAAGGTATATGTATTGATACAACTTGCTTAGTATCAATACTAAGATTACAATATCGATACAAGAAGTTATAACAGCTACTTTTTTAAGTTATGCATCGATACCATTGGTACTATATCAATACAGAAGCCCGGGAACAACGGGAAATAACACTTGTAAAGGCTCCAACGACTATATTTCTTCACCAAATGTTTCCAACGGCTAGAATTATGATCAAGGCTATAAATAAGCCACTCCAACAACTTCAACAAGAGAGGAACCAATAGATTGTGCTTAGAGTCAAATCCTTCATCTTTTATTAACTAGTTCATCTTTGTATAGGATTAATTCTTCCTATTTTT
>JBBYHO010015899.1:0-12833 GCA_038382025.1 Adansonia gregorii
ATCGATATAAATAGGGACATTTCAAATTTTTGGCATGTTGGAGCATTATATCGATACATGATAACCATGTATTGATACATTCAAGTAAGATTATGAATTTTCTCATATTTTCTATCTTCAGATACCTTGGACTATGTCATTTGATGCCACATCTTCGCTTTTACCTTTGATGTGATCCCTAGGCTTTCTTAACATCCTTAAAATACTTTGTCCTTAGGCGTCATCACTCCCTCTTACATCCATGCTCTAGATTGCTAAAAATTAGCCTAGACAAAATGAGGTGTTTATAGCTGCCCCTCTTTGACCATTGTGAGAATCAGGAATAGGGCAAAGACAAATAGACACCACTTTGTTTGGGGTGGACTGACACTTCTAGAACATTAGGGTGTTAGGTTTTCTAAGGTTTGACCCCTTAGGCAGGTACGGAGTAACATGGATTTTTTTTATGGGTACCATCAGCTTGTGCGAGCTTTAACTTAAACTTGATACCACCAGCTTGTGTGGGCTTTGACTTAGGTGTTGCCAGCTCGTACGGGCTTTGACTTTGACTTAAGTGCTATAAGCTCATATGGGCTTTAAAAAGTGCCATAACTTATGGGTTTTTGAGAGAGTACCATGACTTGTAGGCTTTAGAAAAGGTGCCACAACTTATAGGCTTTTGAGAAAGTGCCATGACTTATGGGCTTTAAAAAGGTGCTACTAACTTGTGGGCTTTGAAAAAGATGCCACTGACTTGTAGGCTTTGAAAAGGGTGCCACTGACTTATGGGCTTTAAGGGATGCCACGACTCATGGGCTTAGACAAGGGTTCCACTGACTTGTGGGCTTTAAAAAGGAGGGCCACGACATGTGAGCTTTTGAGAGGGTGCCATGACTTATGGGCTTTAAAAAGATGCCACTAACTTGTGGGCTTTGAAAAGGATGCCACTGATTTGTGAGCTTTGAAAAGGGTGCCGCTGACATATAGGTTTTGAAAAGGGTGCCACTAACTTGTGGGCTTTGAAAGGTGCCACAACTTGTGGGCTTTGAAAAAGGTGCCACAACTTGTCGGCTTTGAAGAGGGTGCCACGACTTATGGGCTTTGAAGAGGTGCCACTAACTCATGGGCTTTGAAAAGGGTGCCACAACTTGTGGGCTTTAAAAAAGTGCCTCTGACTTGTGGGCTTTAAAAGGGTGCCATGACTTGTGGGCTTCAAAAGGATGCAAACAACATTTTTTGATAAAACTTCAAATACCAGAAGTTCATGACAAAATTTCTTGTTGAAAAGGGTTTTGGCACTAGTTCATGCCAAAGCTTCTGACGAATGTTCTCGACAAAAGTTTTTGATGATAGTTTCTAGACAACAATTTCTTAACACTAGCACTTTGACTATAGTTGCTTGATAAAAAAGGTTTTGACATAAGGTGATAAGAAGAAAATACCTTACCTGAATGGCACTTGGTTTGCAAAGCTTAGAGTTCTTACCAGGAATTCCTTAGAGGTTCAACAAACCTGGCTTGAAGTGATATTGTAAAAATGATGATGTAAGATAGTAATGTGAATACAGGATATGAAATGCTATCATGATTGCATGATGTGAAGTCTAATATGGGAGATAGCTATAGTTCTCATTATGCATCATTCAGCCTCTCAAAGGGATGGCAATTCGTCCTTGTTCCAACCATGGACTAGAATTTTCCTTATCTTGCTAGGGATTGTAGGTTGTCCTTGCTCTACTAGGGATGTGATAAAAAATTTAGTTTTAAGAATTTGGACTGCTGCATTTCTTAATTCAAGAGACTCAATCATTTTCCTTACAAATAGAAGGCATTGCCAATAATTTAGAGACTATCCGACTAATCAAGTTGATGCATGTGGTTTCAATAGGATTCTAATAGAATGCATGGGTCGATTTCGGTTAATTGAAATGGTTTTTCTTGAGATGTGGCTTGTGAAAGTAAGAAATGGTTTGGTGTATGGCAATGCTGAATGGGTGCTTGGACGTGAAAGGTGCATGATCTTGATGATCCAGGCATAAACAGAATTCCCTGTGCTTTTCTTTTCCTTTCGATGTAATATCAAGATGCCCTAATGCATATTTCAGTTAATTATCAAACATTATTAGCTAAATGACAAGTGCAATGTGAATTGTACAGGGGTCAAAAGAAATAAGGTAATATTTGTTTATGACAACAAAGAGACATATCTCAATAAACTATTTGACAAGCAATTGATAGGGTAGTGAGAAAGATGATCTTTTGGGCGAAAGATGCTTTTGACAATCATGACATAGATGTTTTTTAGGTGCTTTTCAGAATCTTGCTCGAAAAATGAATGTGCCTAGCATAAGCTGATCTTTAAAAGATCTCTAGGGTTGCTTTGTATTGTCTTATGGATGCTCTCGGTTCATGCCCATTAAAATTGATTTTCTCAAGTTACCCTTGTGGGTTTTCAACTATAGTTTGGTTGGTTGCCCAGATGTCCTTTTTGGATTTTCATCTAGAACCCTTTTTGTTTTTTTATTTATTTTATTTTTTTTTTGGTTTTTTGTTTTGCTTTTTTTTTTAAAGATGCCTTTTCAGGTTTTCGCTTTTTACGTATAATATTTCTTGATGAAATCTAAGTTGACTGGGTTGGGCAAGACATTGCCGTCCATTTCTGACAGGATTAGGGCCCCTCTAGAGAAGGCTTGCTTCACGGTATATGGTCTTTCCTAATTAGAGGTTCACTTGCCCCGAGTATCTTTGTGAATTGAGAGGATCTTCTTTAATACCAATTTGCCCGGGTAAGATCATCATAGGTGCATCTTTGTTATGGGTTCGAATCATGCATCTTTGGTACGTTTGACCATGGCCACTGCATTTTTCTTGATGAGATCAAGCTAGTATTATCTGGTCTTGACCTATTTAGCCTCTCTAAGTTTGGTTTCTATCAAGACTCTAAGAAAAATGATCTCAACTTTGGTGGGCAATATAGTTTTCATCCAGTCTTTTTAAGTCTTAACCATTTTCTCAACCATTCTTTGATGTTTTTGTTGGCTGCCTTAATTGCCCCATTCATGTTTGGGTGATAAGGATGGAATTATCATACTAGATCATGAACTATAACAGATTTGGTGGTGTAGAGCTTTCTTCGGAACCTTCTTTAGAATCACCTTTACTAGTGCAAATTAATCGTTTGAAATCGATCTTCAAAAACCTATCAAACACATCTATGTCACTATCATTAAGATACCTGAAAGGGTGAAGAAATAGGCATTGCAAAAGGCACACACAACTAAAAGATTTGGATAAAAATGGAGGCAAAAAAGTAATGGAGACAAACAGGTTGAAAAGTGATTTAGACACACAATATGGAATGGCTTATGCAAAAGTCATTTCATTGATAATGTTTGATAAAGATGCCCCTTATATAGGACACCTACCTGCCTTTAGGCGAGTGTAGGTAGGTTTTAATTTTTTTGACATTACATGAAAAGGATAGGAAAAGTGCAGGGGCTTTTGTCATGACCCCGTCATTAAAATCAAGCCTCGGTGGAAGGGCACGAATTTTATAGCTCGGTATCGATCATGTTTGCAGCTGGCTTAGTGTGGTTTGGTAAAAGATTGACAGCAACATTTGGTTCCTAGTTTATCCTAAACTGCAAAACTTTTGCATTGATTAGATTTTACACATTTCATTTGAAATACATGTAGTTGTCAATGTCATGCCCCACTGCCCCAGCTTGGTATTCATAGTAGGCATTAGGGTTGTAACATGGTGGGTATGGCGGTTTCTTTTTTTGGGACATAGATTGGAGCCACTAAATGATTTTGGAGCAACAATTGGTAGAGCTCCTTATAGGTCATAGGGATAGGATCAAAATGTTGTCTTGGTTGATTCACACCTTGGTTGTTGAGTGTATTATTAGTTGTTCGATTGGTAGTTTAGTGGACCTGTGGAGGGTAGCCTTCTGGTGGTTTTAGTTGGATTGCAAGGGATGGGTTATAAGTGGTGGCATAGATTAGCTGTGGGGATATTATGACAGGGTAAGAATGAGGCATTCTTGAATAGTGAGGGTTAATTGCTTGATGCTATCTCGATTGAGATGAGCGAGCATAATTTATAGCATTAGCCTTCTCATCCTTCTTCTTACCAGCAATGGGCTTTTTACTTGATCCAGTTGTTTTCCCGGTGGACATTTTACCACTTTTAATGGCAACATCAATAATTTCTCTAGAGAGAACCACATCTGTGAACTTTTTGGTGGAACTCCCCATAATCTTCTCTTAATAAGGAGCACGTAAGGTGTGAATAAAAGTTACTGTCATCTCTTTTTCTGTAAGGGGAGGCTAGACTAAGGTACCTTCCTTTTTCCATCTTTGGGCATATTGCTTGAAGCTTTTAATGGATTTCTTCTCAAAATTCATCAAAAAAAGTCAATCTAGTGCCCAATCTAACATGTGCTGGTAATGATTCAGAAAGGCCTTAGCCAGATCATCCCATGATTGGATTTTCACATTGTCTAGCTCGATATACCACTGAGCTGCTACCCCAATGAGGCTATGCTGGAAGCAATGGATGAAGAGCTTTTATCTTTCTCATACGTAGCCATCTTTCATAGGTATATTCGAACATGGATAGAAGGGTCAATGGTTCCATTGAACTTTTTGAACTCTGAAACTTTAAACTTCGAGGGAATGACAAGGTTGGATACCAAAGACAATGATTGTGCGTCAAGAGCTCCAAACTTATCACTCCCCTTAATAGCTTAAAGGCATTTTTCTAGTAGTTGGAATTTATTCACTTCTTCCATAGTCATGGTGGACTTTTGACCTTCCATTTTCTCTAGTTCCTAATGGTCAAGGTCTATCAGATCTGTTGATGAGACTCCCACATTCATCCCTTGAGTATCAGGAATGAATTGACCTACCCCAAAGGGATTAAGGTTGATGACTAGCAGAGCCTGAGCGGTAGATGTAGAAATGGGCCATTGTCCTTGTCTAAGTTCCCTTTGGGCAAGTTCTGGATTATTGGCAGAGGGACCTTCAATGTTGGGAGGATCGTTCCTTGTTTTAACAGTGCTAGCTTGCCCTTTTTCTCTCACAGAGGCTATCATTATTTCTATAAGTCTCGCCATATAAGTTGGAATTTCATTTTACTAACGGGGCATCTGGTCTTGTGATTCCTTAACCATTAGCTCAAGTCACTCAATACGAGCTTCATGATCATTCTCCATGATTTGTTTACGATGTCGCGTGTTGTAGCGATGTAGGATGTTAGGTTTCATTTTCCTGATTGACCCCAGAGTCCCTTACATTTTATGGCCTAATTCCCGTATTAGACTCCTACTTGAAAATGTATTTATTGATGAGTGTTTATGATGTAATGATGAGTTAAGATGATGAATGATCGATGCAAGTGTAAAAAGGTAAAAGTAAATATGCATATGTATTAGAGAGAACTGAATCCTGGAACAACTTCATCGATAACATTTCTCATAGAGCCCCAAAAAAAGTCCCTTGTTAAACACTGAACTAGAACAATTATCCTAAAATGATAGTGGTCATGATAATCATGATGAGATGATGCATGCGTCAGAACATAAACAAAGGGAAATGAGTTAGCCATATGTATAAGAGGTAAATGTAGGAAATTAAAGAATTTGAGAACATCAGAGAAAAATGGTCATAACATGTCTCAACCAAGGTGGTGAGATAAGAAATGAGCAATGTGTCAACATGTAAGATGTAATTTTCCCTTCATGAGGTGATGCAATATCTCATTATAATGGAAAAATAATCAACTAGTGGTGATATTTGTTTATCACTATGAGTGCGGATGCGCGTTAAGCCATGACTCGGACAGCATAACGGCTTCAGTATAAGACATTATGAATGATGATTTTTGTTCACTGTCACTTATTTATATACAAAGGTTAGCCATTGTCTGGGTGGCACGATGGCATACCTTGATAAATAATAAAAATACAAATGCGGGTGACAATTATATACTCATTGTCACCTACATAATTATGGTAATTAAGAGTAAAGGTTAGGAATGTTTCCTGGAGTGACTCTATTCTTTGGGTATTCTAATAGCATTTTGGTATAGTTTGACATGGTTTAGCTCAGGAGGCTCACTATATGAGGTTTAAGTTGACGTTTAAATAAGTATCTGAATTGCTCCTCCATCCGGTAAAGATAGTCGAGGGATCCTGATCCTAAACCCATCGTGGTTTGGCAGAACAAGTTCGATCCATTAGATGTATTTCCCTATGCAAATGCGGAGGGTTACTCACGAGAGACACAGGTAATTTATATCCAAAAAGTTATTGCCTAGCCTATGCAGTGGGTTACTTATGAAGGCGGATAGCTCACTTCTTCCTAATGATTGGGTTGTAACCACGCCATGGAGTTTTGCAGGATACTAATGCACATGCAAGTGTGCGGTGTGTGACGGGGAAATGATCAAACCTTTTTGTTTACCTCCGTATTACCACTTTTATTAAACTAATGATTATTCAAAAAATAAGAAAATCCTGAAAATCATGTCAAACAAAAGATTAGATGACAAAATGACAAAAAAGTCAAGGTTAAATAATAACAGAAGATCGAAAGAACCGAAAACCTAGAAAGACATAGCTAGTTATTGGCCTAACTCTCTACATTATCCCTAGTGGAGTTGCCAAGCTGTCACAACGTACCCTAAAATAGACCCTCGCAGATCTAAAAGTGCGTACGACTTAAAATACCTTCTTGACTTAGAAATGTCTTCTTAACTGAGACTATTCTTTGGCAATGTGATGAGAACGAGAATGTATAGATTCTCGACTTATTATATAGTGAGGGGGACCATAAGATGAATCACTTATCTTATTGGTCTCGTATGACCATCACAAAATGGCCAATGCTTAGAGTTGCCATCGATCATTTCAGGCTAGGCATGATTGGATGCCTATTGAAAACTATGTTTTGAGTTACGAAACCCAAAACAGTGATCCCGTGGTCTAAATGGCCAATGCTTGGAGTCACCACTGATCATTTCAGACTAAGCATGATCGGAAGCCTATTGAAACCTATGTTTTGATTTATGAAACTTAAAATATCAATCACGTGGTCTACGTAATGCAAAGATTCACTATTTAGGTTCAGGAGTTGGTTCCATGCGATGAGGTACGAACCTTTTCGCGACGCTCAAAATCGATACTTTACTAGCTATGTCTTATCTCAATTTCGATTCTTTCGATCTTAACTTGTCATTATTTCAATATAACCCTTTTCGAATGCATGAACTTATAGAAATGATACAGGTTTTGATGAAAAAGATTTAATCTCATAAATGCCCCGAAAAGATGGAGAATATAGAGATTTTCAATAAAAATGACCTATGGATTTTACTTTGAAAATGGAATGTTCCACTTTGGGCATTGGAGAGATACCCATGTGAAACATTACCTTTAATTTCATTTGGAAATGTTTTGAAAATATGAATGCATATAATCATTGCAAAGAAATCGTGTTAGTAAGACAATGAATGAAGTAACCTAACATGGATCATTCAATGCAATGATAAACAAAAGAAATGGACTATTGGAATTTATCTCACTATTGACATTAATTATCTAGGAATAACCGAATCAACAACTTTTGAGATGCATCTGGATTTCTTGATTATACGAGATTTGTTTGACATATTCACGAAAATCCGGGAAAGAGAAAAATTTAATTACAATTGAAAAATAAGGCTAGTGTATCCCTTCAGAAAGATAGGGTTGGAGTATCCCCGTGGATGACAAATAATTTTGACAAATGAAGATTTTTACTTTGACAATTTTGAAAAAACTGAGGTTGGAGTGTCTCCTTAGAAAGGCAGGGTTGGAGTATCCCCATGGATAACAAAACTTCATGGTTTAGAAAATGGGTGAGCATTCGACAATTTTTGGCAAAAAGATTTACTGTGAATGAGGATGATAAAGATGTAAAATATGTTTGTGCCTTGATGCGAGCCAATAAGAAGTCAAAGCATGTTCTTGAATCTAATCGAGTTGACATAGAAACATTCGAATGTCCCTAAATGAAATTCGGGAAAACAAATCGATTTTGACCAAAATCGAAAATAGGGGACAGCATCACACTATCCCGCTTCCCGAATTTATTCTAAATTTGTTTGAAAGATTTAGAAGGTGGACAAGACATTGTTGAAAGGTGACTCGATGAGGGTCATTCTAAAAATATTTCCAATATCCTAAGAAGTCACTTTCAGAGTGAATAAATTTTCAAGTATGTACTGATTGAGCTGCTAGCAGAGCATAGGAGCAACAAGGCGTGTCAAAATTTGAAAAATCACCCCAGACTTATTTGGTATTGAAAAATCACAAATAATACCTTTCCAGGAAGGGAATTTCATGAAAATTTTAGGAATAATGCTTGAAAAATTTGGAAAAATCACTTAGTGGGTTTGAACGGCCCCACCAGAATACATGTTCAGATTGCAGAGGTTCTGTACAGTTTATACTTGAAAAATCATAACTTTCTCATCTGGAATGATCCGTGGGTGAATAAGACGCCATTTTAAAGACAATTCGACATGCTTTGATAGAAAAATATCAAAAAATTCATGAAAAGTCGTTTCGGATTTTAAAGTGATTTTTCAATTTGTAACAGTTGTGCTGCCAGCAGGGAACAAAGTGAAGCGGGGGATATTTCTTGTTTTCCTTATGTTTACTGGTCCACATTCGAGTCATTGATGTTCGAATGTCTATGACTGAAGGGAAAGAGTGGCATGAGCATCACGAACTCATTTGCACAGCCCCGGAGTAGTTTGGGATGACGAAACAGCCCGTTGATCATACCACTCAAGGTTTTGACTCAAGAAAAAGACACCAAACATTTAGGGAATAGTGTAAAGCCATTTTTGTTGGAAAATCAGAAGATTTGAGCTTGTTTAACCAAGATTCCAGATTTGGAAAACTTAATTTTCCCCAAGTTATTTTGCTAGCTTTAAGGAAAGTGCTATGTCCATGCTAATCCTTATTGGTTCAGGTTGACATGCTTGGCTTAGGGAGTTTCGAAAATCAATTTTTGACAGCCATCAAACATGCATTTTAACAAGGAGAAGACAGCAAACACACAAGGGGATGGCACATAACATGAATAGGGATGCTAATTTTACTAATAGCCTAGACGGAGAAAGTGTTATGCGCTTTGACCAAAAAAATGTTATGGATGCTAAAAATGACAATGATTCATACAAGTTAAGGTGTAAATGTGCTTGAAAAGTGTTAGGCTGCTGATTCATGCATGGATTAATGATAACAAGATGCATGAACATGGAAAAAAATGCATAAGCAAGAGATATCAAACTAATGAGGATGAAATGAGGCATTTTGCACATAAAAGGAGCACTAAGGCATCCAAATCCTAAACTACCATAACCAAAAGCCACAATAATGCGTGATAATCCTAAAAGGGTGATGGAAACATGGAGAGCTCCCTAAAATGATGAAGATGCTGAAAAATAGAAAATGAAAGTTATAAAGTGAGAAGTTATACCAACAAAACTTCACTTCCTAGCCAAATGATTTGAGCAGTAGAGGTAGCTTGAATTTTCATCTTTTCCTTATTGTTAATAACCAAGAAAAAGAGAAAAATGATGAGGTTTTGGTTATGGTATGGATGAGGGTGATTTTTGAAGTGTGTAGTGGATGAAAGTAAGTGTTTTGGGGCTATTTTTAGGTGGCGGGTAAAGAGCTACAGGATTTGGTTTTTTTTTTGGTGTATGAATGTGTTTTTGGAGGTGTAAATGAGCTAGAATCTAACCTTTTTTTTTTGCTAAGATAGAAGTGATCCATTTATACCAGCCTTTTAGAGCTAAATTGGAGGTGTTTTTGGCCATTTCTCAATGGGGATAAGGTGATGTCAGCATAGTGACTATAGGGTGGCTGTAGGTAGCAACTTGCTGCTAATGTGATGTGCATAGGATGGCTAGATTAAATGTTGAAATGCTTTTCCAACAAATAGGGTGGCTGATGGTGATATTGGTTAACAAGCTAAAGAGTAGGGTGATCATGTGATGTTGACCCTTTTTTGATCCAATTTAGACTTCAAAAAGATGTTATAATTAATTCAAAAGTCTAAATTCATAATCTAATATATGTTTTAATCTTTCTTTATGCAGAGAAATGGGTTAAAATTGAGTTTTGGATCAAGTGGATGAGTCAAAAATGCTTGGACCGTGAAAATAGCCTGCATGTATCGATATATTGCATAATGTATCGATACATTTGGTCCAGAAACCTTGTTTGTATCGATACAATGATCAATGTATCAATACAATGGTTCATACTATGAACCATTGTATTGATACTATGAACCACTATATCGATAAATGTTGATATGTATCAATACATTCTTTTGCAGATTGGATGTTTTGGTCCTGGCATCATCTAGTATCGATACATGAGGTCCTGTATCAATACAGAGGCTTATGTATCGATACATCTACATTTGTATCAATACAAATAGGGATATTTCAAATTTTTAGGTGTTAGAGCATTGTATCGATACATGATAACCATGTATCGATACATTCAAGTAAAATTATGAATTTTCTCATATCTTTTGTCTCCAGATACCTTGGACTACATCATTTGATGCCACATCTTTGCATTTATCTTTGATGTGATCCCTAGGCTTTGTTGACATCCTCAAAATACTTTGTCATCAGGCGACATCGCCCTCTCTTATGTCCATGCCCCATATTGCTAAAAATTAGCTCGGACAAAATGAGGTTTCTACAGATGCCAATTATTACGAATATCTATGTTTTTCTATTTTGGAGGGTGAACTTTTATTTTAAGTAAAATGGTGGAAATAAAGCTATTTCTTTGTGGAGCCAAAGCATCAATATTGTGTATCCTAGTAAGAAGAAGGAGTTCCTAGGACCTAATCATGTAAATAAAGGAGATTACTATGAGTATTTATGTTTGACTTGCTTGACGGATAAACTTTGATTCTAAGAAAAATTATGGAAAGAATAACTTTTCATGGGAGATCAAAGCATCATTATAATGTGTCCCATTGAGAAGAACATATTGGTTATGGCCAGTCAAAGAAGGAATGGAGATTATTATAGGAATCAATGTTTATCTCTTTTGACGGACAAACATTGATTATAAGAAAATTGATAGGAGGAAAATCTTTTCTTGCCAAACTAAAGCATCGATATCATCCTAATGAAGAGGACGTTTTAATGGTGACCATTTTTGTCTCATTTAACAGATGAACCTTGATTCTATTAAAATGGTAGGAAGAAAATTTTCTTTTGGGAAACCAAATCATCAATGTCATGTATCTTTAATGAGGAGAACCTATTCATGGTGGCCAATTATAAAATGAATGGAGATTATTACTATTATCCATGTTTCTCTTATTTGACAAGTGAACTTTAATTTTAAGGAAAATGATGGAAACAAGCTTTTCATGGGAAGCCAAAGCATCAATATTATGTATCCCCACAATGAGAACTTGCTTATGGTGGCCAATCACAAAAGCATAGAGATTATTACGAGAATCAATGTTTGTCTCATTCGACAGACGAACTTTGATTCTAAGGAAAATGGTGGAAGGAAAATATTTTATGGGAAACCAAATCATCAATATTATGTATCTCGACATAAAGAATGTGTTTATAGTGGCCAGTCATAAAAAAGATGTAAATTATTATGTGTATTCATGTTTATCCTATGTGACAAATGAACTTTGAGGCTAAGGAAAATGGTGCAAAGCAAAGCTTTTTTGGGAAACCAAAGCATCAATATCATGTATCTCAATAAGTGAATGTGTTTATGGTAGCCAATCACTAAAAGAATGAAAAATATTAAGAGCATCTATGTTTGTCTCATTCAGTGGATGAATTTTGATTCTAAGGAAAGTAAGGGAACAAAGCTTTTCCTGTAAAACCAAATCATCAATATCGTGTATCTTAATGAGGAGAACATGTTTACGGTGGCCAATCATAAAAAGAATGGAAATTATTATGGGTGTCCATTTTTTACTCATTTGATGAATGAACCTTGATTCTAAGCAAAATGGTGGAATGAAAAGCTTTCTTGAGAAATGAAAGTGTCAATTTCATGCATCCTAATGAGGAAGACTTGTTTTTGGTGGCCAATCATAAAATGTATAGAAATTACTAAAAGTGTCCATGTTTCTTTTGTTTGACGGATGAACCTTGATTCTAAGGAAAATAGTGGAAAGGCAAGCTTTTTATGGGAAGCAAAAGCATCAATATTATGTATCCCAATGAAGAGAAAATATTTATGGTGGCCAATCATAAAAAAAATGCAGATCATTATGAGAATCAATGCTTGCCTCATTTAATAGATAAACTTTGATTCTAATGAAAATGTTGGAAAGAAATTTTTTTTAGGGAAAACCAAAGCATTAATTTCATGTATCCTAGCATAAGGAACACGTTTATGGTTGCCTATCACAAGACAAATGCAAATTATTATGAGAATCCATGTTAGTCCCATTTGACATATAAACTTTGATTCTAAGGAAATAGTGCAAAGAAAAGCATTTCTTAGGAAACTAAAGCATCAATATCATGTATCTTAATTGGGAAAACATGTTTATGTGGCCAATCATAAAAAAAAAAACAAAAATTATTATGACCATCCATGTTTATCTATGTTTGTCTCATTTGTCAAATGAACATTGATTCCAGGGAAAACGGTGGAATGAAAATGTTTTCTTGTGTGTAGACACTTTATTTTGTCCAGGCTAATTTGTAGCAATCTGGAGCACGGATGTGAGAGGGGGCATCACGACGAAAAAGTATTTTGAGGAGGTCAAGAAGGCCTAAGGATC